>SJYT01016833.1:220691-274536 GCA_006410635.1 Cephalophus harveyi
AGAGATGGTGATGAACAGGGAGGCCTGGCGTGCTGCGATTCATGGGGTCGCAAAGAGTCGGACACGACTGAGCGACTGAACTGAACTGAACTGAACACATGAATGAACTGTCAAAAGCTTAAGTGAAGTGAAGTTGCTCAGTCGTGTCCGATTCTTTGCGACCGCGTGGACTGTAGCCCACCAGGCTCCTCCGTCCATGGGATTCTCCAGGCAAGAATACTGGAGTGGGTTGCCATTTCCTTCTCCAGGGGATCTTCCCAACCCAGGGATTGAACCAGGATCTCCCGCATTGCAGGCAGATGCTTTAACCGCTGAGCTACCAGGGAAGCTTAAATGTCCATAAAATAGACCAAAGTGATTGTTTTAGCCATTTGTCAACTACCTGATTTCTTCTTATAAGAAAAATCTGAATGCAATCAGATGTAACTTCTAAAACAAAGCCATTGTTATAAAAGGGCCCCCCAAATTGATGTTAAAATGAAGAGTTGATTTCTTGATTGCTTGTATATGATCTGTATATAATCTGATATATAATATATATCTTACATATATGTGTGATATATATATATACAGTATATACAATACAACCTTCTTGATTGTATATGATCTATAAAAAATTATATCATAACATACTATTTCAATGAAAAATTAAATATGCAGTATCATAAACTCAGAAGTGATCATATATAACTTCTCTAAAGTATATTTCTGGGACTATCTCATCCTGATATTCCCATTTACTTAGAATAAAATCCCACTTCTTTACCACAGTATTCAAAGTCCAACATAATTTGGCTTCTGCCTATATTTTAGCCTAATCTTTTTCTTCCTCTCATTCCTTTTTTAAAAATTTTCCTTCTGTTAAATTATAGGCTAGTGTCAATCTTTCCAATTTTAAGCTGCATGCTCTTAAACTCTTCGTATTAAGTTATATGTTTAACTATATTGTCAGTATTTTCAAATTTGCCTATTGATTATATATAAAATGATACCTCATTTATTTACATGATCTTTAATTTTTCCCTAACTCCAAATAATGTTAAAGATGTTTTTTCATTAATTTTTCCACTTTTAGGAATTGCTTGTTTCTCTTCTTTGTCTTTTATCCCCATTCATTAGTAGTGTTTTACTTATAGATTTACAGTTCTCTATATATCTTTATTATTAACTAATTCTGTTGGATGTAGATCTGGCATTTTTTAACTTTTTTCACTTTCTTTAACATATCTTTCGATAAGAAAATTATTAAATGTATCAAGTTTTATAGTCCTTTCTGTCTTCCATAAGAAAAATTTCCCCAACTTCAAATCTAAAAGATACCTGTACATTTTTATAAGAATTTCAAAACTTTATTTTTTAACATTGAAGCCTTAAATATCTCAAGTTAATTTTTAAAATATCTGTAACACTTGCTGGTGACGACTTCTTTCCTAACTCCACTTATTGGATGTAGATCTGATATGCCATCATGGTTAAAGACTCAGTCTTTTTCTCGGCTTCCTACTTTCATCTATCAGCCAAATTCTTTATCCCCTGGAGTTACATTTTCTCAATCTCTACAATCTTGTAATTGTCATCAAAACTGTCCTCACAATTGTCTTCACACAATTCATAGGCTGTAGTCCTCTTTTCCACTCCGAAGTGATATACTAATAGTCTTGATTCTTTATTGTCCTGCATGAATCATAGAATCTGCTTCAGTTAAGCTCAGGTCAGTCACTCAGTCATGTCTGACTCTTTGAGACACCACGGACTGCAGCACGCCAGGCCTCCCTGTCCATCACCAACTCCCAGAGCTTACTAAAACTCAAGTCCATTGAATTGGTGATGTCATCCAACCATCTCATCCTCTGTCTTGCCCTTCTCCTGCCGCTTTCAATCTTTCCCAGCATCAGGGTCTTTTCCAATGAGTCAGTCCTTCGTATCAGGTGGCCAAAGTATTGGAGTTTTAGCTTCAGCATCACTCTTTCCAATAAATATTCAGGACTGATTTCCTTTAGGATTGACTCGTTGGATTTCCTTGCTGTCCGAGAGACTCTCAAGAGTCTTCTCCAAACCACATTTCAAAAGCATCAATTCTATATAATTGATGCTTATATAATTCTAAATATTAAAAAGATTTGGGGATTATTGCTATCATTATATCACCTATATAAATTAATTTGACCAGACCTTTTAAAAATTTTTTATTTATAAAAATTTTATTGGAGTATCAGTTCAGTTCAGTCACTCAGTCATGTCCGACTCTTTGCAACCCCATGAATCCCAGCACGCCAGGCCTCCCTGTCCATCACCAACTCCCGGAGTTCACTCAGACTCACGTCCATCGACTCCGTGATGCCATCCAGCCATCTCATCCTCGGTCATCCCCTTCTCCTCCTGACCCTAATCCCTCCCAGCATCAGAGTCTTTTCCAATGAGTCAACTCTTCGCATGAGGTAGCCAAAGTACTGGAATTTCAGCTTCAGCATCATCCCCTCTGAAGAAATCCCAGGGCTGATCTCCTTCAGAATGGTCTGGTTGGACCTCCTTGCAGTCCAAGGGACTCTCAAGAGTCTTCTCCAATACCACAGTTCAAAAGCGTCAGTAATTTACAACGTTTTAATTTCAGCACATGTTAGGTGTACAGCACGATGATTCAGTTATATATAAAACAGACCTTGTTTTTTGACAATATTTATATTCATATTCATTGTACAAGTTTTTAAAGTTACTTCCTTTTAATGTTGTATAATATGCTAAAATATTTTTTCCTAGTGTTGTACATTTTATTATATCCATTCCTAATAATATTGCTACTGCTGCTGCTGCTAAGTCGCTTCAGTCGTGTCCGACTCTGTGCAACCCCACAAATGGCAGCCCACTGGGCTCCGCCATCCCTGGGATTCTCCAGGCAAGAACACTGGAGTGGGTTGCCATTTCCTTCTCCAATGCATGAAAGTGAAAAGTCAAAGTGAAGTCACTCAGTCGTGTCTGACTCAGCGACCCCATGGACTGCAGCCTACCAGGCTCCTCCGTCCATGGGATTTTCCAGACAAGAGTACTGGAGTGGGGTGCCATTGCCTTCTCCGCCTAATAATATTACTAAGATAATAACTAGTAATAATGTTAGTTTTGGTCTTTTATATTTTATGTTCTAAGTGTTTGTTACTGGTGTACTGTATGCTAGTTTTATATCCAATCATTTTGCTAAATCATCCTGTTTTGATAATAATTTTTCTTTATAGTCTTCGAAGTGAATTGAAAGTCACTCAGTCATGTCCGACTCTGTGACCCCATGGACTATACAGTCTGTGGAATTCTCCAGGCCAGAATCCTGGAGCGGGCAGCCTTTCCCTTCTCCAGAGAATCTTCCCAACTCAGGGATCAAACCCAGGTCTCCCACATTGCAGGCAGATTCTTTACCAGCTGAGCCTCTTCAGTACTTCGTAAATATTTTCAACATCAGCAAATAATGAGTAGTTCCATTTTCACACCACTAATTTGATTGTCCTTTTTTAGAACACTGGCTTGAATCTCCAATTAAAAATGGAATAGAAGTGTCTCTACTAAGCATCCTATCACAGGATTAAAATATATGATGGTATTTATATGTTTCAAATTGCTACTGTTTATCAAGCTGAAGTTCTATTTCCAATTTATTATTTTTTAAAATAAAGAATGGGTGTTATATATTATTAAATATATATTCTGTATTTATTGGAATGACTGTTTTTTTTATTTTAGGCTGGCAATGTGTTTACTATATTTATGGGATTTTCCAGTATTGATATGTCCTTATATATACAGTCTAAACATAACTTATTCACGGAGGAGCAAATTTTTCATAGATTATTGTATTCCCTTTGCTTATATGTTGCTGAGGACTTTTGTATTATGTCAAGTATAACATGGGCTTTAGCTTCTTTTCTCTTAGTGACTTTATCTGGTTTCGATATTAAGAGTATCCCAGCCTTGGAAATGATTGTATTTTCAGGAAGAGTGTGTATAATATTTGGACATTTGCAGCCTAATACACTCTAGTGCCTCTTTGCTGTTTAATTCATTGATCCCGGATATTATTTCACTTTATTTCCTATTCCATGAAGCTGCCGCTGTCTTCAGTTTTCTTTCATCTGAGAGTCGTGTATCTCTTGTCATCACGTGGTTAATCACCATCTCTGAGAAGTTTTTCCTAACCACTTATCCTAATGCAGCCTCCCGCTGCTTCTCATGATACTCTACTGTGTTACTATTTACCTTCTTCATGACACGGTCCTAATCTTAAATTATATTTTTATGTAGGTTTGGTTGCTTATGATCCAAGTCTTCCTCCTAGACTGTAGTGACCTCTGGGACTAAAGACCCTGGTTTTGTTCTTTATTCTTCCACATCCAGCCCAGAGAAGAGCTTATGGCATATAACAGATAATCTGAAAGATGTGTTGATGAACTTCCTGCAATTTAGCTCTAGAAATTAACTGAAAACAAAAAGTTTAAATGTTGACACTCTGTCCTCAGAAGCAGAAATAAACAAAAATAAACACATTACAGATCATTCTCAAAGCCCATCATTTTGTGTGTGTGCTTGGGCTTCCCTGATAGTGTAGTTGGTAAAAAATCCACCTGCAAAGAAGGAGACACTGGTTCCATTCCTGGGTCAGAAGGATCCACTGGAGAAGGGATAGGCTACCGACTGCAGTATTCTTGGGCTTCCCTTGTGGCTCAGCTGGTAAGGAATCCACCCTCAGTTCGGGAAACCTGTGCTGGATCCCTGGGTTGGGAAGATCAGAAAGGCTCCTCAGTCCAGTATTCTGGGCTGGAGAATTCCATGGACTACATAGTCCATGGGGTTGCAAAGAGTCAGAGACGACTAAGCAAACTTCACTTCCCTTTGATGGTGATGTTAGTAAATTCTGGTACACTGGAATAAAATATATAAAGTTTATGAGTTAACATGCTTTCAAAACAAGTAAGAACAACATAATTTGCTGTACATACAGTTTTCCTAATGGGATCTTGGAAGAAAGAAGAGATCTTAGAAATTTTGTAATTTTAAGTAGTGATGAAGGTTCATTTCAATGTGATGGGAATGTCCTTTAATAAACTAAAATCTAAATTTGGATTACAGATAGGTATGTATGTTGGTGTGCTCAGAGAGGTTAAATATTATCTCTGGTGTGTCTATGAGGGTGTTTCTGGATGAGGTGGCGTCCAAATCAGTAGGCTGAGTAAAGCTGATTGCCCTCTCCAGCGTCAGTGGGCTTCATCCAATGTTGAGGGCTTGAAACAAACAAAAATGTGGGGAAAAGTAGGATCTGCTCTCTGTTCCTGACTGAGTCGAAACACGGGTGCCCTCAGACTGGGGTGTACCCCACCTGTGCTTCTGGTTCTCACACTCCAGACTCAGACTGGAAAATACAACTGTGTCTCCAGCTTGGAAATGGAACCTTTATGCCTCCACAATTGCAAAGGCCAATTCCTTATGAAATATTTCTCTTTATATAGACTGACAGACTGAAATTCTGTTAGTTCTGTTCCTCTAAACCCAGAAATGTAGTGTAATGATTTCAGATGAGTTCGGGTATCTAATGGGTTACCATTAGATGTACAGAAAATCTTAGAGTAATTCTTAAGAAATATTTTATTTAACTTAAAAATAATACCTTAGCCAACCATTTAAAATCCTTAGAAATAATTATTTTACTTTTCCCTATTAATCAGCCATCACATAGTGTGTCTCTTCATTTGTTTAAATATGAATTTCATCTAAGAGACTAAGGGCAATCAGGAAAGAGGCCTGGCCAGGACCAGCTCAGGGTCTTACATCAAATGGAAACAGGACATGATTATATGTGAATCAATTTATGCATAGTATTGATTATTACATATTATAATGCTTTGTTTTTAGACATCTTTATAATTCCATTTATTTGCATCATATAATTTAACTCTCATAATTTCAGTGAGATATGTATTACCGAGATTTTACAGCAGTGATAGCAGAAACTCAGGTAGGTTAAAAACTGTTGACATTCACATAAAAATCTGTACCAAAAATAATCCAGATCGATAACACTGAAATAGACACAGCTCAGGAAGTGACTTTGGGAATATATATATATATATATATACACACACACACACAGCCACTGAAAGAAGAAAAAATGAAAAGTGTAAGCAATATATGCATATTAAAGCATGTAATACTAAAATTTATTTTTAAATTAATGCATTAAAAAATCCCATCAGGCAATGAAAGAAGATTAAATAATTTATGTTAGAAATTAAAATATTACTTTATAGCATTTACTGAGTATCCAGCAATATTAGGTAATTATTAAAAGAAAATGCAATATTTCTAATAGAATTAATACTTAATTCAATATTTTATACTTATATTTTTCAAAATAATTGGCTTATAATATTGGGTAAATATAAGGTAAACTAACACTTTAAAATAAATTAGAGTTGGGGAAATTATTTTAGTATGTTATGCCATAAATCATAACAACTAGTACATTACTGGAACAAACATCTGCAATGAGTGTGCCTGGGAGAAATGGTGGGAGGTGGTGAATGGAGGTGCTGTAATGATGATTTTCTGGTGTCTGATGACCAAGTGTACTAAGTTATAGTTGTGATATACTCCAAAGTATATTCAATGGAAATAGTAATTTCCAAGAAAATTAAGGTTCATAATGTCACATGCTTTTTGAATAATATGAAAAGGGTCTGATCAGTCATTGACAAAAATTTCCAAGATTTTCAGCTTCCAAAAACAGAAAGGAAAGAACCTAAACTCTAAATTTGGGAGGAATTTAAAAAATGCTGTTTTTGCTTTGAGGAAGTAAACAAAACGTGCCATGGGCTGGGTAGTTTGAGATCGTTTTTATGTTCCTGAGAACCCCTGAAGGTCAATGCCAGCTGCCTCCCCGGGCTTTCGGGACAGACTCTGATGGGTCAACATTTACTAGATGCACATCACACACCATGGCTTGCGAGGGTGCTAAGCACCCTCTTAGCACCACCGATTCCTCCAATTCCCTGACACTAAATTCCCACTGACACAACCTGCATTTTCTTTGAATGGAAGCATAGTTAATTTACAATATTGTGCTAGCTTAAGGTGTATAGCATAGTGATCCAGTATTTTTGCAGATTAAACTCCATTATAGGTTATTATAAGTTGGTGGATATAATTCTCTGTTCTGTATAGTATACCCTTGTTGCTTTTCTATTTTATGTACAGAATTGTGGGGCTGTTAGTCCCATACCCCTAATTTGTCTTCCCCCTTCCCTTTCTCCTTTGGGAAACGCAAGCTTGTTTCCCATGTCTGAGTCTGCTTCTGTTTTGCATATACCTTCATTTCTATTACTTTTTAGAGACCACATATAAGTGATATCATACAGTATGTCTTTGTAGTTATACTTGCTTTTCTGACTTTTTTTTTTAATCTACATACAGGTTTATTTAAGTGATCTTCAATCCTTTTATATATTTGCCTTTCCTATTGGAATTATTCCTTTCCTATAGATTCTTTTTAATTTTTTTTTTAATTGGAGTATAATTGTTTTACAATTCTGTGTTTCTACTGTACAATGAAGTGAACCAGCTATATGCATACATACATCCTCTCCCTCTTATACCTCTCTCCCACCCCACCCCTCCATCCCAGCCATCTAGGTCATCACAGAGTGTCGAGCTGAGCTTCTGGTGCTATACAGCAGCTTCCCACTAGCTCTCTAGTTAATACGTGGTAGACCCATCAACATTTCTTTTATGGTATGTTTAATATAGATGAATTCTCTTAGCATTTGCTTGCTTGGGAAATTCTCCTTCAATTCTAAATGATACTTTTGATGGGTAGAATACCCTAGATTGCAAGTTTTTCCCTTTGAGGACTTTGAATATATCATGCCACTCATTTCTGGTCTGCAGAGCTTTTGCAGAGAAATCAACTGATAGCGTTTTGGGGGTTCCCTTGCAATGCTTTTCTCTTGCTGCCTTTAGAATTTTCCCTTTAACTATTGCCATTTTAATTATAATATTAACATGTCTTAGTATGGGTCTATTTGGATTCATCTTATTTGAGACCCTCTATACCTCCTGTACATTGATATGTTTCCTTCTTTACATCTGGGAGGTTTTCAGCCATAATTTCCTCAAATATATTTTAGATCCCCTTCTCCCTCTCCACTTTCTGGAACCCCTGTAATGCAGATGTTGGCACATTTTATATTATCCCATGGATCCTGTATGTCACTTTCATTGTTTCACTTGCCTTTCTGTCTGCTCTTCTGATTGGGTGATTTCCATTGTTCTATCTTCCAAGATCACTTGTGTGGCCTTCTGTGTCATTTACTCTGCTATTCATTGTTTCTAGAGTGCTTTCATCTCAGAAACAATTATCTATTTTTGATTGGGTCTTCCTTTTAGCTTCTAGTTCCTTGTTAAAATGATCTGTGCTTAGATTCTCTTAATTAGCATTTTTATTACCAACTTTTTGAACTTATTGTCTGTTAGATTATCTGTTTCATTTTTTCTTTTTACTTTATTTTACTTTACAGTACTGTATTAGTTTTGCCATACATCAACATGAATCCACCACGGGTGTGCACATGTTCCCAATCGTGCACCCCCCTTCCACCTCCCTCTCCATACCATCTCTCTGGGTCATCCCAGTGCACCAGCCCCAAGCATCCTGTATCCTGCATCGAACCTAGACTGGTGATTCATTTCTTATATGATATTATACATGTTTCAATGTCATTCTCCCAAATCATCCCACCCTCCCCCTCTCCACAGAGCCCAAAAGACTGTTCTATACATCTGTGTCTCTTATGCTGTCTCACATACAGAGACATGTGTACCCCAATGTTCATCGCAGCACTGTTTATAATATCCAGGACATGGAAGCAACCTAGATGTCCATCAGCAGATGAATGGATCAGAAAGCTGTGGTACATATACACAATGGAGTATCACTCAGCCATTAAAAAGAATACATTTGAATCGGTTCTAATGAGGTGGATGAAACTGGAGCTGATTATACAGAGTGAAGTAAGCCAGAAAAAAAAAAAAAAAAAAAAAACACCAATACAGTATACTAACACATATATATGAAATTTAGAAAGATGTTTCATTGTTTTTTTCTGAGATTTTCTCTTGCTCTCTCAATTGGGAGTAGTTCCTCTGCATTTTTATTTTACTTAACTCTATAATCTAGATGGAAGTTATTTATTGTGGTCTTGAGTGGTTTTCTTCATGTGATAGCATGCCTATGTAGATTGTGTAACCTACATGCAAGGCTTTTTTATTTGATCTTTGATGCAAGGCTGGATTTAATGTATATGTCCCTTGTATTCTTCCTCAGGGTGTGCAGGCTACTGTCACCTTGATAGGAAGCGTGGTTTGTGTTGCAGGATCTAAAGTCGGTGCTGAGTGGGAGTGGGACTCCCTGGCAGTTGCTTTTTCAAGGGTGGGGTCTGTTCTGAAGTTGAGGGAGTAGATGCCCTGAGGGTGAGGCTTATGCTAGCTCTGTTCCCTTTTTGTATCTTCTTCCTTCTCCCTGCACTGGAGAATCTGCCCCAGAGGAGGGGAGTGCTGTAGTAAATGGGGTGCATCTGCTTACAGAGACTGGATAGATAGATATCCTATCTATCTATAAAGGATAGATATCCTGGATAGACAGACAGACAGCCTGTGTGGCTCTCTGTGACTCCACTCAGATGAGCAATAAGGTTGCGTCTTTTCTCCTGTTGTGGTCATCCTACCTCTGGGGCAAGGTGGTGGTGTGGAGCGGGCAGGGCCAGAGCATTCCTTCGGCTAGCAGTAGGGACCATGGCACTGTGGTTGCAGGAACTGAAGGGGCTGCTTCTGTGACACTGTTTGTGTAAGTTCCAACAATGGAAAGTGCTGTTTGATCTAGAACACACCCCAAGTCCCTGGGCCATCACTGTGTCCCTAAATTGAGTCTTTTGCCAAGAACTGACTGCCCTAAATCCAGTGCCAAGCCACGGCATGGAGTGAGTGGAAGGGTTCACTCAGCTCAGATTCGGGAGCTCTCTGAGGAGGTACCCACCTCTCTTCACTGCTGATGGCAAACGCAGGCTGGGACCTGTGCACGAGCGGAGTCTAGGCTTCTCCAGCCTTTCTGTTTCAGCAGTTTTCTAAGTAGCCAAGTGGGCTTGTCTCCTGTGCACGGACTCCCGGGCTGGGATATTCAGTCTGTGGCTCGACCTGCTCACTGCCCAGGGTGAGTGTCTGCCTATGTCATTTTCCTTTTTCTTAGCCCCCTTCTAGGGGCACAGGTCCCAACCCAGTGCTTTTCCTCCAATCCTACCCAGTGATGTGGGAACCTTTCTTGCAGCCTTGGTTGTACAGTTCTGCCAGTTTCCAATTAGTCTTCTATGAGACATGTTTTTGATATGTTTGCAAGAGAAGGTGAAATTCATGTCCTCTTACTCAGCCAACTTGGGGCTCAACTTGACCTTTTTTCATAACCTGAAACAGCACATCTGACATCTGGATTTCAAACATCCCATTCTCCATAAGGCATCTCCCCCTCCAGATCACTTATTCTAGTTCCTCTATTACTAAACTATGGTAACCCATGAAAGGTTTGATTGCATTGACTCTGCTCCCTTTTCCCCATTTATCAGCCTTCTCCTATATTCATTTCCTACCTTTTCAGCTTATATTTCATTGTCTATTAAGTGATTTACTATGTCCCAAGGGCTCTCTTGTCCACTCTTTCATACTAACAAACAGAAACTGAATTTGTTGAAGCCAGTTATCCACTCTTTCTTAGTGAATTTTTATTTATGAAAAATCACAAAATGGGATAACTAGTTCCACTTTAAGTTTATGATCACAGACTTCCCACTCGACACTGCTGTGTGACAACGCTGCTGGATAATGCCATTATCGCTCACTTTCTGAAGTGACTATTTCATATTTTTTCTCTCTCTCCTGAAATCAGATTCTCTTTCTCCCTCACTGCTTGTCATACCCTCTCAGTATCTTTTCCTGGTTCCAAATTCTCTACCCAGACAACCATTGGTTCCTAGAATCTGAGAGATGGTTTCATTTCAGAACTTCTGGGCTTAGTTCTCCTTTCCCCTAATGCTTCCAAGGCTGAGTAGTTCTCTCTACAGTTGCTTCATTATGATAATCATCTTTTCATTGGAGGGTTTCTTTCACTTCCTCCAACCATTTTAAATACAACCACTTCTTTACTTTTAGTTCCTATAGTACAATCTCAAACTAAACTTGGGAGTTTCAATAGTTTACCTTTTTGTGTGTTCCAAGAGCACCTTTGTTGTTTTTCCAACCCTGGTAAATAATAATTTCTCAGTGCATAAATATTGAGGTAAGTAATGAATTATTGAAATTATTGGCATACAGATTTGGAAGTGTCTTAAGAGGATATTACATACAATTCTTTGACTTAACAAATGAGGGTATGGAAGGAATATCAGGTCAGTTGACAGTCATAGGCTACACCACTGGAGGTGGGAGAAGAACTCAGCTGGCTTTCTATAGTGATCGATCTTCTGATTAAGATATAATAACTCCTGTCTAATCGAGCCCTCAATTCTATCAGAGTTAGCCTCGGGCTATGAACTTGTCAAATCAGATGTTAACTTCTCAATGTAGGTGCTTTATGCTTTCATTAAGAAAAAAAGTAAAACAGAAACAAACAACTAAGCAAAAACAAAAAACAAACAAAAAAAAAAACTTCCTATCTGAGGCAATAGTGATATTATCACTTTAACTTTTTCTAAATAGACTTTTTCTCCTCCCTGTTTCTGAGGCCCAAACTCTGGACTAATGAGAACCTGGAAGTAGCTCTTCCTAAGCATAGAGATAGCATTTGGGTAAGGGGTGGCAGAGTACTGCAATTTCTTTTATTCCTAGCTTTATATATGAATTCAGAAACTTTAACTCTGAACACTATTTTGAATGGTATATTAATTTTCTAAATTGCTTTCACACACAATTACCACAAACTTTAAAGCCTCTTGATGAAAGTGAGAGGAGAGTGGAAAAGTTGGCTTACAGCTCAACATTCAGAAAACGAAGATCATGGCATTCGGTCCCATCACTTCATGGCAAACAGATGGGGAAACAGGGGAAACAGTGTCAGACTTTATTTTGAGGGGCTCCAAAATCACTGCAGATGGTGACTGCAGCCATGAAATTAAAAGACGCTTACTCCTTGGAAGAAAAATTATGACCAACCTAGATAGCATATTCAAAAGCAGAGACATTACTTTGCCAACTAAGGTCCATCTAGTCAGGGCTATGGTTTTTCCTGTGGTCATGTATGGATGTGAGAGTTGGACTGTGAAGAAGGCTGAGCACCGAAGAATTGATGCTTTTGAACTGTGGTGTTGGAGAAGACTCCTGAGAGTCCCTTGGACTACAAGGAGATCCAACCAGTCCATTCTGAAGGAGATCAGCCCTGGGATTTCTTTGGAAGGAATGATGCTAAAGCTGAAACACCAGTACTTTGGCCACTTCATGCGAAGAGTTGACTCATTGGAAAAGACTCTGATGCTGGGAGGGATTGGGGGCAGGAGGAGAAGGGGACGACCGAGGATGAGATGGCTGGATGGCATCACTGCCTCGATGGACGTGAGTCTGAGTGGACTCTGGGAGATGGTGATGAACAGGGAGGCCTGGTGTGCTGCAATTCATGGGGTCGCAAAGAGTCGGACACGACTGAGCAACTGAACTGAACTGAACTTATGCCTTAAAATAGGACAGATTTATTATCTTAGGCTTCTTTAGGTCAGAAGTCTGGTATGAGTCTCACTGGGCTAGAACCAAGGTGTTAGAAGAACTGCTTTCTGTTCTGGGGGCCCTAGGGAAGATCGTTTTCCATCTTCTGAAGGTGGAGTGCATGTCTTGACTCCTGGCCACCTTCTTCCATCTTCAAAGCAACAGCAGCCAGACTCCTCAAGACTTTAACTACTCTGCCTCTTCTTTATTTGTCCCATCATTCTCAGACTACTGCCTGGAAAAGGTCTTCACTTTAAGGAACTCATGGGATGACTTTGAGTCTATCTGGCTAAACCAGGCAACCTCCCTACCTCAAGGTCTATAACCTAGATCACATCTGCCAAGTCCCATTTGCCATGGAAGGTAACTCATATTACCAGGCTTTAAGGATTAGGACATGAACATATTTGAGTGGGAGGTGGGGGTATTATTCTACCATAGGTGGAGACCAGTATATTCTCTACATGTAAAGCTTTATAATTAGATTTGTGATCAGAATAATATGTTCTAGATAAAGTATTTTAAATCTTTATAGGGATAGAGGCAACAAGCAATAAGAGATGAACTCATCTCAGTTCTTCAGGGTTGCACTAAATACTTATCTTTGATATAAGAACTACACCCATAAGCCTATCCATATATCTAACTTGGGTGTCCTTTAATCTTTAAATGTACCTTACATACTGAAAGTGGAAATCAACTCACCTCACCAACAAACACCAAGTTTATGTATTCCTCCACACATTTGGGGTTGAAGAGGAAAAGGACATCAAGTACTGTTACCTTAAAGTTTAAGAAGGAAAGTATATATCCACAGATCATTGAATGTAGGAGCGAGAAGTAATTGTTATAAAGTACTTGTTTCTCTCAGCAGGATGAAAGATATGGTCTCTGTGGAGGAGTAAAATGACATGAGATTAAATAGAGAAGATAAAAGAATATGATTCTAAGAGAAGTTTGTATGTGTGTATGTGAGAGAGATCTATTTTGTACATTTCATATAACTAGCTAATGACAGAAATGGGAAAAAGAAGAAAGCATATATATGTGCTGTACATATTACACATTTTCTGCTTACAGAATATGAATCTTTTAAGTTATCGACCATCCACCTAGCACAATACCTGACTCAGCACAAGTAAATGTCTCTTTAGTGATTAATTAAAATAATTAAATGGTTAATTACAGAGTAAGTGGGAAATGAAACTTGTATTAAAACTACAAGGCTAAACAGTATAGTAATTGCTGAAGTACTGAAGGCATCAAGTTTAATTACCCTTTTATGTTGAGAAATACTTATTTTCCAAATGATGGGGTGAATGATCTTCATTCCTACTCAATTATGTCTTTAAGTTGATTCAAGGCAGGCTTTCACATCTTCCAGGAAAGTATCTTCAGAAAAGTCCTCATCAAAGGGAATCATTACCTTGAGAGGAAGAGGTTCCTTTCAGATGTAGCTGAATATGGAAATTCTACTAAATGCACAAGCTGGCATGTGAAGAGCTTCTGGAATCCCATCTGGAGTAGGGGCATAAAAGACTATTCCTCCACTCCATGTAAGCACTGATATTAGGATTAATTTGATCTACCATTGATCCAGGTTGCAGGTCATTCTGATTAGCTTGTGAAAGGAAGCTGGGAAAAGTTTGATAGATTTGCAAAACAGTATCGATGCTGATTATAGATTGCCAGAGAGCTTGTTCTATTAGTCCTAACTGCTAATGACTTGTACACAGTTTTATCTGCTGAGCAGTATGATGACCACAGGAACTAGGAGGGTCAAACTGTTCCATCCCTTAAGCTCCCATCCAACAATGCTCGAGCGTTCATTCTGAGGTGTAGGGGTACTGTTACTGCACGCGTCCTCCTGAATTCATGCCTGCAATGCTGTGAGGCCACCAAGGGCCAGCTCCAGGCACACTTGTGATTTCTTTCTCTGTGTCCCTCCTCATCCTTCATTATTTTTCATTGATTTCATGGTGTGGGGAGGGGCATATTCTGCGTATAGAGAGACAGATTGATAAATATGCAAACATATGCATAAGAAATGTACAGTTTAAAAGAAAAATGGAGTAATAGCATCTCACAGAAGATCCATGGTTCATGATTCAATGAATATTTAAGCCAAAGTCTGGGGTGCTGATGAAGGACTTCAGCCCAGAATAGTCAGAAAGGTTTTAAAAGGGGAACATTTTGAAGGATGAATGGAATTTGGGGGGAAAAACCGGAAGGGTCACATATTTTCATTAGGTGTATCTGACTAGACAAAATTTTTGATCTTGGAAAGTTTAATTTTGAGTACTTTAAGACCAGGAGATTCCAGAATTAATATTTAACACACACTAACAAACCATCCCCAGCAATATGTCCTCTTTCAACTGCACAGCATTTATACAAGTCTTTATCTTCTCTAGGGAGGGAATTTTACTACATAAAAGACCTCTGAGATGTTCCCTCATTTGTAATGGAATCAGCAATGCTCTTGATGTGAGTAGTATTTCAACCTCAATTTCAGAGAACCCTGACAGCTTTCATTATTATTGCTTCTTATAGTGTGATGTATTGTAAATTTATACTCGTTAGGATGTACCCAATATTACAGAGGAGTAGTCTAAAGAGTTATAGTATACACAGTATTTGTCTTTTTAAACTCTCATATATCAAAATTCTTTTTCTTGATGGTGAATGGCAGGCATAAGCAATCCAGAGACTCTTTATTTTGTCCAAATGGTGCTGAGTCTAAAAATCTGAAAAACACTGGAAAATCAGCATCTCTATCATTTATGTGGATTTTTGATTCTCACTGTATTTCATAGGGCTACTTCATAAGTCACGGCTTTTTTTAAATTTTTTTTTAATAGAACAAAAGGATCAGAAGATAAAAAATACAGTTGAGCCTCATCTGGCTAGTAATTTAAGACCTCTTAAGATTCACAGTGAAATATTGAAAAGCATGAGCAGAGTGACCTGATCAGAATTGTGCTTTATTTACTACAGCTAATATGGTCATGCCAGATTTAGAATGACTTGAACAAAAAAATGTATGCTGGATCAGAAATACCCTTTTGGAATCTAATTCACTGATTTGATTCAGAGGTAACAGGATTGGGACTGTGGTGTCACCCTGGGGAAAATCAGTCAGGTATGAACCCGAATTTGGGAAGGAGGTGACCGGTACCTAGACGGTGGGAAGAAAATAGAAGCTGAGAACTCTTAAGTCAGAATGACTATAATATTATGATGCCATGATTACAATTAAGGAGGTTAGCAGAAGGAACAGCATTTGAGCTTGTACTGATAGGAATTTTTGAGGATATAGTTCAGAGGTCAGATTAGGGAGGACCCACCCCTGTTTGAGGCATAGTTAGTTCTCTATGCTGCACGTGATGTCGTGAGTTACATTTTTTTTTTTTTACACAATTCTATTGTTATTTACTAGTTGTTGCATCTAAAACAAAATTTTTTTCCATCTGTACTCAGTCCCCAACCCCATGACAGTATTAAGTAATGGAGCCCATGAGAAATGGCGATGGTAGAGTGTTTCAGGAGATGCAAATTCCCCAGCTCCCACTGCAGTCAAAGGCTGTCTGTTTACAGGTCCTCCGCATCCTAAGATGATACACCACCTCCACTTACTTCCAGGCATTATATGGTCTCTGAGCAGGAGTTGGGAGAAGGTGCTGCTGGAGGGCTGGAGACATTACTCTGGCTGCTTTGAAAGGCCAGCTCTGCCAGGTGAGCGCCTGCCTGCCTTTATGGCTGGTACAGGCCAATCCGTTCTGAACTAAGGGGCAGGAAAAGAAACATAAACTGTCTTCCACTTCCTGGTGCCCACACCAGGCCTGTTTCTGGCAGAAACCTCATGTGCGGTCCCCATTTGTTTTTATAAATCTAATATCACCACCTTATAAGGAATGAAATTCCTGCCACACAACCAATTGAAGTAGTCCTACTTCTATGTCTCACTATGATCTTCAACTTCTATTTTCCAGGTACTTCTTAGGGATTTTATTGGGAAATTAGAACAGCCGGAGGCAGGAACTGTTAAAATGGCAGTTAGTTAAGACAGGAGATGGCAGAGGTAGAAAACTAGTATATGTACAGCTTAAGTGAAGTGAAGTGAAGTCGCTCAGTCGTGTCCGACCCTTTGCAACCCCATGGACTGTAGCCCGCCAGGCTCCTCTGTCCATGGGATTCTCCAGGCAAGAAGACTAAATGCCCCAATATACCTTAGGTTTACTAAACCATGTGACTGACTCATTCACTAAAATAAAATTGATTTTTTCATATCAATTCTAGTTATAAGGAGGTCATAATAAATCTTATTGTATGGGGATTAAAGGTAAAAATTTTAATGTTAACTTACTTAAAAGTTCTCTCTTTGGGACCTTAATATACTTTGAAGCCATTGGCTATGCAGTTTCTAAAAAGCCTGAAGACTGTTTACGAAGAAAACTACTCTCCTCAGTTACTTTACTATAAATTTTGAATTCTCTTAAATACATTCACAATTCCTTTATTCAGCCATTTATTAAACATATATTAAGCACTGCATGGACTTATTCTAAAATTATAAGGAAAGCAGAAACACAAATAAGCTATATTAAAATACATGATAAATGCAGTAAGAACAGGAGAGCACATCTCTACTCTCAAAAGATGAGCCAAAGAAGACTGCAAGCAGGACAGATGTCCCAAAGGGCTGTAGCAGGCTGGCAGAAGCAGTGCTGTGTACAAAGAAAAATCCAAGTAGCTGGGGGCTGGCACATTTTAAAATGTCAAGCAGGGTATAACACAGTTAGCTTTGCAGTTTAAGTAGAAGAGAAGGTAAATGGTCTGGAAGAAAAAAAAAAAAAAGGAATCTAAAGAAAACCGGGAAGTTAACTATAGATGGGAATAAACTATGATTATATGACTAACAGACACGGCAGCCAAAACTCAGGGTAAATATGGTAAAGATGGAGAAAAACATTGTGTTATAGAACATTTTAAGAGATAAACAATCAGGACGTCTTGGACTGGACAGTTGATTGGACACTGAAAAGGAGACATCAGAATGCTCATAATGGAGACCCAGGAGGACTGGAGAGAGTAGCATGTGAAGAATAAATAAGCAAGGTGTCCTGGAAATCAGGGAAGACAGAGTTCTGGGAGTGAGTAATTAACTGGTTCAGTATATAATGTAGCAGAGAGTGCCCATGAGGTAAGAGCTAAGCAATTTTCAGTTGATCTGGGCATAAAAATGGCAAAATTTAAATCCAGCATTTCTGTTAAAGTAGTGAAGACAGCAGGTTTCAACTGATCAGGAAATGAAAACTGAAACATAATTTAGGGCTATGTTTTTATGGAACTGGGTGTGTAGGACAAGTGAATCAGTAAGGGTAACTGGAGTGACGTACTGACCAGTTTATGGGAAGACAGATGGGAAGCGGAAGCAAATCAGTCTAGACATGGATAATCAGAAACCTCTATATCTGCATCATAGTAGAGAAGAGACTTCACTGGATTTAATTTTATGTCCTTAGCATTAAAACATCCATTTCTAAATGTGATGTCGTAAGAGTTGTTGAGAATAGTGCCCCCTTCTCCATCTTGAGACACAAGCGAGAAGCTGAAGATTTTAATGCCATCAAAAAACATTTATTGCTTGAGGTACGGTTCTTTCTTTCTGATAAAATCTATGTAATTTTTGCAGTTCCTTTTATGACTTGCTGCCAGCAGGTACAGAGTTAAATACGCCAAATTACAGAAAATACAGATTAACCCTGACAGTGTATCTTCTTTCTTTCCTTCTTGATTTATCTTCTGTTTCAGATTTATTAAGAAGTTTTGTGGTAAGTGATTATACTTTTTAAAGAAGCAGGGTAAACAGATATCAAATGATGCAGGTGGTACAGTGTCTGCCCTTGATGTCAGGATGCAAGTGAAAGTAGCTTGTTGAAGGAGCTTGTACATATGGATACAAAATCCAACATTAAGTTACAAAAACATCCTGAGCTCTTTTCTTAGTTTCAATCCTTGTGTTCAACTCCAAGATATCTAACACAGTTTATTTTTCAGTCTGAATTTCTCCACTGGAAATTTTTGATATATTTTTTTAAAGTAGGTAATGACCTTGTCTTTGTGCCTGCTGCTGCTGCTAAGTCGCTTCAGTTGTGTCCGACTCTGTGTGACCCCATAGACGGCAGCCCACCAGGGTCCCCGGTCCCTGGGATTCTCCAGGCAAGAACGCTGGAGTGGGTTGCCATTTCCTTCTCCAATGTCTTTCTGCCTAATTGTGCATAATTACCCGAACAATGGAATACCTTCCAAAGCATATATTAACATGAATTGAGGAATTGTAACAATGGAGTTACAAATGACTTTAAAATATTTTGATCAAAATCGAAAGGTAAGTAATGGCAGTAATTCTACTCAACAACAGAGTGAGTATTAGAATCAATACATCTGTTAGCCAGTATTTGAAATTAAAAGGGAATGCGTAATTCATCATTCCCTGGTTATAATTCAGTCAGTCAATTCAACGCTGACCTATAGAGAACCTTACCTTGCCTTTCACACTTTTAATGTTAAATGTTGGCTATTTGGAATAAATTTGATTTAGGTAACCTTTCGTGGAGTACAGGTACATGGATGCCATAAATGTCAAGAAAAGAATAAAGCTCTGTCTCTTCATGCAGACATATAACAGAGAATAAAACTGTCGTTGGTACACCTTAGATAGTCATGGAAAATCTGCTTATCTTCAGAGTCATCAACTGAGAAGAGCATCATCAAGAAAGGTAATATAAGCAGAAATTAAAATGAACCAGTATTAACCAGAGAGGGCAGAAATATCGTATTAATCACCTTGCTATCTTCTCAGCAAATGTGTCCTGAATAAGTGGCATTTTAAGTTATTCAACTGCAGGTTGTTGTTGTTTAGTCACTGAGTTGTGTCCAACTCTTTGTGATCCTATGTACTATAGCCCACCAGACTCCTCTGTCCATGGGATTGTCCAGGCAAGAATATTGGAGAGGATTGCCATTTCCTTCTCAGGCAATCTTTCCAACCCAACAACTAAACCCAAGTCTCCTGCATTGGCAGGCAGATTCTTTACCACTGAAGCCCTTAATTGCAGGTATCCCCATTAATTGCATATACCCCCTAAGATACATATTTCTCTTTTAGGTCTCATGGTCATGATGTAAAGAATAAAAGAATAAATAATTTATAAAAGCATAAATAATTCCTGATATTATATTAATTAGAAGCTGGTTTTGATTTATTCTAAGCTCCAAACTCCTTGCTATGGATTGAATATTTTTGTCTCTCTCCTCTTTGGTTGAAACCCTACCCTCTGAATGTGATTGCTCCAAGAGGTGGGCCTTTGGGAAGTAATTAGGATTTGATGAGGTCATGAGGGAGGGGTCTATAGAAAATTCACAAAGCTCTTGCTTCCTCTCTCTGCATCCCAGCACATGCAGATATAAGCAGTCAGCTGTCAACAAACTGCAAGAGGCCCTTACAAGAATTAGACCAGGCTGGCCCCCTGCTCTCAGACTTCCAGACTCCAGAACTGTAAGAAGTAAGCTTCTGTTATTTATAAGCCACCCAGTCTTTGGTTTTTCTGTTATAGCAGCTCAAATAGAAAAGGTATTTTATATGTCACACACCACATACACAGTCGAAGGATACAGAGACTAAGGACATTTTTCATGATACTTGTAACCAAACCAACCAGCCACATGATTGAAGCTTCAAAGGAAAAAAAAAAAAGTAGGAGAAAATATCAGAAAATATCCTGTACCATTTATCACTAAATTTATCACTTTTTGGTTACTTGTATATTTGAACCTGAGTAAGTTCTCTGATTTGATTTCTTTTGCAGGCATCCTTGCTCACTGATTCTGTAAGATTTTCTCTTTATGAAACTAGAACTTAATATTTAAGCAAAGACTTGTGATTCAATAGTAGAGATTTAGCCACTCCAAGTCTATTAGTTTCCCTAGGCCAAAGTGGTTTCATTAGAGTTGTACAGATGAACAGGAAAAAAAAAAAGAAGACTGGAATCCAAATTTCCATATATATTCAGAAGAGTAACACATTTATTTTCTTTTTACTAGTTTCTCACAACCATTATGAATCACACATTTGAGATTACTTAAAAGAGTAAAAATAATCACACTTGATTAAAGATGACTTGTACTGTTTAATCTGAGATTGATACACTGATTTTATCATATAAAGGTACTGATTTGCCTCATTGTTGGTATAACCAATCACCATAACACATTATCACCTATGATGTAGAATACTCATTATAGGGCTGCTTTTCCCTCACTGGAGTCATATTTACAGAAGACCAACAAAGGGGATTAGGGTTGGTGGCTCAGATGGTAAAGAATTGGCCTGCAATGCGGGAGACCTGGGTTCTATCCCTGGGTTGGGAAGATCCTCTGGAGGAGGCCATGGCAACCTACGCCGGTATTCTTGGGTGGAGAATCCCCATGGACAGGGGAGCCTGGTGGGCTACAGTCCACAGGGTCTCAAAGAGTCAGACAGGACTGAGCAACTAAGCACAGCACAACAGAGGGAACACACTGAATTCCTCACATATAATGCCTGCGTGTGGCTTGTGACAGTCTGTTGAAAAGATGACAAATGCATTGATATCATTTTCTCCTTAGCAACTGAGGAGGAGAAGACACACTACTTTCTAAAACGTTAGGTAGAGAATGTACATTTTCTTCCTAATATTATAGTAACTGGAAAAGGTTCAAAATAAACCTCCAATATAAAATACTAAAATCTTTCAAATCCTCACATGAATTTCGTTCACTTTCAGAAAGAGCATGAAACTCCTCAGCCGTTTTAGAAAGGAACTTAAACATAAACTTTATCATTAGCAGTAACTGTAAATACTTACCCATACCAAAGCCCATTTAGGAGAAAATTAGGCAATTAGTAACTGCTGTTATGTCTGAATTGATTAGGAATAAATCCATATTTACCATAGCAACTTCTTCCATTTCAAAACATATGATATGGATATTATTTTAAAAGCTTTGTATAACTCCTATCTTTTTAATTGCCTATATCTGGATTGGGGGCAGGAGGAGAAGGGGACAACAGAGGATGAGATGGCTGGATGGCATCACTGACTCAATGGACACGAGTCTGGGTGAACTCCGGGATTTGGTGATGGACAGAGAGGCCTGGCGTGCTGCGATTCATGGGGTCGCAAAGAGTTGGACACGACTGAGCAACTGAACTGAACTGACATTACATAGAGATGACATTTGAAACATACCTTTAAATCTAGTTATGCACATATTTTATCATTTGCTGTCGGTGTTACAACTGAACGAGCTAATCAACAGACTAAAAGTGATTACAAATGTTAAAGAAAATCAACTCCATTTAAAAACCTATTCTGTTATAAAAAGTCCATCATTTAATATGGGAGGTAGACCATTACACCATCTTTCTCAGAATCCTGGCAAACAATACTGAGATTCTAAAGTGTAAAAGCGTAAGAAATATGGGGAGAAAAAAAGTAATGATACCCACCACTAATGTAAAAATCAAAGATGTATGGATGAGAAAGGTTGAGAGACAAAAAAAAAGAAAAAGTCAATTTCTGTAAGATCCAACTAAGAAAATGAAGAGTGGGAAAAAGCAGTCTTACAGTGGGATTTAATTCCAGATATACTATCTAAATACTACTATTACATTTGTTGAAACTTCAGTTCAGTTCAGTCGCTCAGTCGTGTCTAACTCTTTGCGATCCTATGAATCGCAGCACGCCAGGCCTCCCTGTTCATCACCATCTCCCGGAGTTCACTCAGACTCACGTCCATCGAGTCCGTGATGCCATCCAGCCATCTCATCCTCGGTCGTCCCCTTCTCCTCCTGCCCCCAATCCCTCCCAGTGTCAGAGTCTTTTCCAATGAGTCAACTCTTCGCATGAGGTGGCCAAAGTACTGGAGTTTCAGCTTTAGCATCATTCCTTCCAAAGAAATCCCAGGGCTGATCTCCTTCAGAATGGACTGGATGGATCTCCTTGCAGTCCAAGGGACTCTCAAGAGTCTTCTCCAACACCACAGTTCAAAAGCGTCAATTCTTTGGCGCTCAGCCTTCTTCACAGTCCAACTCTCACATCCATACATGACCACAGGAAAAACCATAGCCTTGACTAGATGGACCTTAGTCGTCAAAGTAATGTCTCTGCTTTTGAAAATGCTATCTAGGTTGGACATAACTTTTCTTCCAAGGAGTAAGTTTAGGCAAGCCATTTTTCTATTGGATACTAATTCCCTTAGTTTTGAATTAAGGATGTTGGGCTTTATCAACAGCTTTTAAAAGGGGTCTATATTGGAATCTCTCATGGAGTTTTTCAATAATATGCATGTTGGCACTCAACTTTGCTCAGTCTCCTTGGAACAGCTAAGTCAAATCACTGTCAAGCAAAATTCACTTTTTCACTGGCAAGCATCTTGGGTAATGAGATTAGGAATATAAGGAAATTACTTTCTTAAGGAAAGAAAACGATTCTGAAAATAACAAATTTTGTTATCAAGTCTTAGGTTTCATTTGGAAGCTTTACAGAAGCACAGGGAGCCAGTCTGGAGACTTGAACAGAGCAAAAAATCACGGAAGGACCAATCTCAGCCAAAATTTTATGGTGATCCTTCATTCTGAAGAGTAAAATTAAGTTGGAATCCACAAGTGGGAGAGAATATGGTTTAAACCTTTCGTGACATCAATTTTCTTATATTTAGGATGAAGAGTATTGACTTAGCAGACTTAAATTTTATCTCCAAGTCTAAGTACCTCTTTGCTTAAATATTACATTACTTAAACCTTTGTTGTTACTTTGTTGCTTAGTGTCTCAGTCATGTCTAACCCTTTTGCACCCCTTGGACTGCAGCCAGCCAGCTCCTCTCTCCATGGGATTTCCCAGGCAAGAATACTGGAGTGGGTTGCCATTTCCTTCTCCAAGAGCTCTTCCCAAGCCAGGGATCGAACCTACAGGCAGATTCTTTACCAGTGAGCCATTTACTTAAACATTATTTAAAATGTTACATTCACTTAAATATTATTCATCATTACATTTAACTATATTTTACAGTAAGGTGTAAAATCAACTGTTATTTCATTAAGTAGTTTTTTTTTTTTTTTTTAACTCTTCAGAGCACTTTTACTAGGGTTTGAGTTACTCACAGTAAGGTGCATACATTAGAAATGTACACCTCAGTGAATCTTCACTTTGTGCACACTCATCTAACCCTCATCTAGATCCATTCACAGGGTATTGCCAGCCCTCCAGAAGTTTCCCTCTTCAAAGACAACCATTCCCCTTATTTCTATCACAACAGATGAATTTTGTCTGTTCTGGAATTTCGTAAAAATGCAGTAACCTGGTATCTAGTTTTTTTTTTTTCCTGTCTGGCATCTTTCACTCATCTGCTTTTGGAGATTTATCCTTTGTGCACATAGCAGTATTCCTGAACTCTTTTTTTAGAGTAAAAATTTAAACAGTGATGAGTGATCACTGGCTGTTGGTATGTAGTTTGGTAGTATTCTGTCCTTTTAAAAAATAACCACATGTTCTTAAAATAAAAGCACATTTAAATAGGAACCATGTTTTCATGGAAATCCTTAACCAGACTTGGAACCGAACTTAACTACTTGTTTTATCCACCATAAAACAAGGTTCTATTTACCTGAGGAAAGGCCTAGTGTTTGGAAATAAACAAGCAATCTCTATTGGACCTGCTTTGTAAACTCGGTCCTATTAAATAATGACAACTGAAACAAGAGGCTTTCAAAATAGGAGAAATAGTTACAAATAGCTCCCCCCGTCTTTGTTTTCTAACTTACCATTGAAAACAAGCTTTCTTTCAATTATGCTTTTGCTTTTTCAACATGAACATGCAAAGATCACTTGAGAATAAAATATTCCATTTATCTGTGGAATAGTTCAGGCCTAAACAGCAGTATGTAAAGCTCTGATAGCAAAAAAAAAAAAAAAAAGTCAGTATGTCTGCCTCCAGTTGTGGAGGGATTTACGACAGAACAGATTTTCATTTTCTCGAGTTTCAAAATGCATCTTACTTTCATAAATTCAACCTTGTACAACTGAATGTCTGAGTCAGAAAAGCTAAAACAATTTTGTTAGAAAAGAAAATGGGAAAAGGGTCTAGGGGTAAGTTCCTCACTCTGTTCTGCTAGATAAGATGTCTAATTTAGAAATCATACAAGCTTATATATTTTCAAAGTAGGATGTCGGTCTCCATCATTAAGGTTACATAAAGAGAGGATACATTTGAACAGCAAGTAACAACAGTTCTGGAGAGCTATAGAAATAAAGGACTGTCTTCCAATATCAAAGTAATTTCTCTAACACAAAGCAGTTAATGACTGTGCTTTGTTCAATGTGGCTTAATCTATATAACTCTTGAACATGTTCTGATAAAAGCCTTTTCTTGATTAAACATTGATATTGGACATACTCATTGACAGAAGTTTCTTCAACACCTAACTTCAAAGTAATCTTTTTGACACCACAGAAGATGCAATCTATCACCTGCCTTAGAGAAAGTTACAATTTAATTACAGTGATGAAATAGTCATAAAAAAATTTTGTGGCAAGATGAGAGCTAAATAGTTGTATGCTATAATAATAAAGGAGTTTTGCATAATGTGAGAGTTCTTCCCCAGCTGCAGGAGATTAATAAACGTTTTGGAAGACAAAAATCTGAGTAAGTTAGGGTTGACAAAAAAAGGTAATAAGAAAACCTGTTAGAGTGTGTGTGTGTATACATATATATGTATATTTAATTTTAATACCACAAAATAGGACTCTAAAAGGATATGCCACATATTACTAAACAGTGGGCCCTGTGGATGCATGGGTTCTGCATTCACGGATTTCACCAACCACAGATACAGGAGGCTGGCCATACTCCACCATTTTATTAAGAGTCTGAGCATCTGTGGATATTGGTATCTATGGAGGTTCTAAAATCAATTTATCATAGACACAGAGGATAACTATTATTTTACCTAGTTTGATAGATGAGTTTCAGAATATTTTTTTTTTCCCAGACATTTCAAGGAGAGGACTGTTAAACAATTTCTTTCTTTTTACACTGAACATGGTAATCTGTTTCTTTTTACTTTTCAGGATGGAAGACTTGTGGTCCCCTCCCTTCCGGCTCTTGCCCCTCTCAGCTGTACTAGCATACTGTGCCTCAGCTGTCTTGGTTCTTACAGAGAAGACCCCAGGGGGGAATAGCTATACAGCCCGAGTTTAATTTTCCTGGCTCTCCTTCACCCTTCCTTGGTTCTCACAACAAAGGTTTGTGCTTTGTGGTCTGGTTTAGGGTATCATGAGTATGCCATCACCGTGAGAAAAGCAGACCTCAGAAATTCACTGATCCCAGGATGAGATGCACATGGAAGGTACTTGAACCCAACCCCAGCTTGTGAAAACACCTGAGTGAAGAGAGTGAGTCCCTGCTGTTATAAAGTGTCTGTGTTTGTATAACATGGTTAGAGTGAAACATTGTTATTAATGCATTTGTTTAAGTCAGACACTTAGGTGGCTTTTCTGAGTCAGACAAGTTTCATGCTTACTTAGATCAGCTTATATACATTAAGCAAAATTACAGATATCTGTGCTGTGAGACTTGCTACAACTGCATAATGATTTGAGGGCGCTTTTAACTGTTACATCCAATCCCAGATTTGAGATGCCATGTGACCCACTGACAGGTGAGGATAGAGAAAAGTGGACAGTAAATATGTATAACTATCACAACCAAACTTTTCCTGCATAATTGTAGATGATATTTTCAATTGCTAAAGTTATACCTGTCACACTCATGTGTTAAAACATGGAGAAAGACTGGCTTGCTTTTGCCACCGATGATGGATTGACTAATTATTAACAGATCAGAAGCAAGAACAATTACTAGCTTATGAAGAGAAAGTGAGCTTTTTCTCTTATTTTGTCCTAGATAACATTATTCATAAGTTAAAGACAATTGTTTTCATTTTCTAAGTGAGCTCTGCAGATAATCTACAGATTAAAATTTAAGCAATGATAAATGGATACACATAAACACCAAGTTACATAAGAATAAAGATGGGCCATTCTCTGCTGCTGCTGCTGCTAAGTCGCTTCAGTCGTGTCCGACTCTGTGCGACACCACAGACGGCAGCCCACCGGGCTCCCACATCCCTGGGATTCTCCAGGCAAGAACACTGGAGTGGGTTGCCATTTCCTTCTCCAATGCATGAAAGTGAAAAGTGAAAGTGAAGTCGCTCAGTCGTGTCTGACTGTTAGTGACCCCATGGACTGCAGCCCACCAGGCTCCTCCGTCCATGCGATTTTCCAGGTAAGGGTACTGGAGTGGGGTGCCATTGCCTTCTCTAGACTAGCTGTAAATTATGTCTCCACATGCTCAGAGTAGAACATGGATAAACTTTGGGAAGAAATGGGGAAACATTTGTTAGTATACAAAAAAAGCAGGAAGGGATTGCCAANCGATTTTCCAGGTAAGGGTACTGGAGTGGGGTGCCATTGCCTTCTCTAGACTAGCTGTAAATTATGTCTCCACATGCTCAGAGTAGAACATGGATAAACTTTGGGAAGAAATGGGGAAACATTTGTTAGTATACAAAAAAAGCAGGAAGGGATTGCCAACGAGGCTTTACCAGACAAGACACTGCGTATTGTTCTTGCTGTTTTTTAAATAGAAAGATATTCCAAGCATAATACATGCTCTGGTCAAAAAAGGGGCAAATCCAAGTCCCTACTGTGTGATAATCCCACGGTTACAGTATAAAACAGACCCTGTGTGTGCTTTCCTTCTTTTGCTGTGGAGCAAGAGAGACAATCAAAGTAGTCAACTTGTAACAAATGGAAATGGCATTCTTGATGAAAAAGGATTAAAAGTTAATTTAATAAAACTTGTCAAGTTATTTTGGGGGCTTCCCAGGTGGCTCAGTGGTAAAGAATCTGCCTGCCAATGCAGGAGATGCTAGAGATGTGGGTTCGATCCCTGGATTAGGAAGATCCCCAGAGGAGGAAATGACAATCCACTCCAGTATTCTTGACTGGAGATTTCCATGGACACAGGAGCCTGGCAGGCGACAGTCCATGGGGAAGCAAAGAGTTGGAAATGACTGAACACACATACAGAAGGTTTTCTTGGGATAAGATTTACATGATAGTGTATAAGGAAAATTCTGGAATGGAGCACTTTACAGGAAGAGAATTCAATTTTATGTAAAGCAGAAATAACGTCTTCAAACTAAGGACAGGAGAGCTAACTATATAAGGAGGTCTGCAGCCATTCAGTAAAGATGCCAGTATTTACTCAGAAAGCACGAAGTAGGCTGCATAAGCTTTTTGTCTCTTCCACTGGACTAGAAACAAAACAATTAGAACTGAGACAGTCAGAAAAATCCCAGGGATAAATGCTGGGTAGATCTCAGAAATATCCAACACGCTGGAGTTGAGTTTCTACTATGTGTCGGGCACTGCGCTCCACCCAAGTGCAAAATGATAGAGTTACAGAAGTTACATATGCATAACCATAGACATTTTTGTATGTACCTATGTGCTCCAAGGAAAGGCAGCTTAACAAAATTACTCATGACATAAAGCACCCTCCCAGAAGGATTACATATCCTTACCCTTCATACCAACGTCCAGGAGAAGAATCTACAGTCTCCTACTTCTGCATAACGCAATTTGAGTTGGGGTGTCCAAGTGGCACTTCCAGCACAACATGTCTTAAACCACAATCATCCTCCTCATCTCTGTCTTCTGTATTTTGCATCTCTGTTGTCAATATCATTCATCAAGTTACCTGTATCTTAAATCAGGGAACCCTCATTACCTCCCCTTTTCTTGCTTACCACACATCCAACTGGTCACCAAATCCTTTACATTTTTTCTGCTCACTATGTCACTATTCTATCCCCTTCTCCCCATTTCTACTGCTGCTAATAGCAAAAAATCACATTATTTTCAAAGCTTTTGATGGTTTAGTTTACCAGTACTTTCAGGAGATAAGCCAACTTTCTCTACACGGAAGGCAAAACTTTTCACAGTCATTTCTCTACTTACAAACAGATGCAATGCTTGCTTCTTTCTTCTCCTCCTAGGCTTCTGAGTACCAAAGCATCACTGGGAATTTGTGTATTCTGAGCTCACTAAAACCATTACCTTTCCTCCTGCCCACTCTTTTATGCTTACCATTTTTTGGTTTAAGCATTGATAATAAAAAATAAATATCTCAAACCTCCAGTTTACCCCACCCCCCCCTTAAGACTTGGTTGTTTTTTTAAAATGCATACTTATAGTACTTAATGTACAATATTGTAATTTTATATCTTGTTTATTTAATTATGAACACTTTCAGGGTTTTAAAATCTCTACATTTTCGGTGATGAGCACACTGTTAAAGGGTCCATAGATAAGAAATGAAGCTACCCACATCCACACAAAGGAAATATAAACAGGTGGAACCAGTTGGGGTTGAGATGAAGGTGAATCTGACCTCCAATAGACCCTGAGTCTCATTATATGTTGATTTTACTACATGAGCACATTAAATGACATACCTCTCAGTGGCCAAGACCAGATATTAAAGCCTAAAATAGGATAAAAAGGAGGTGGGCACGAAAAAGCCCACTCCTTCCCGGATGGACCAATGCATATGTCGCCCCCCTCATTATCAGCCTCCCTCCTCCTCCCTTTGCTTTCACTTTTTAAAATTAAATCAGTCTCCCAAGAAATGGGCAAGGAGTTAATGTGAACTTACTTCCCTACTTTATATTTCTCCATCCTTTGGCCACTGATAAAGCTTTTGCTGTGTTGACCTCAGTTATTCACCTATTGGAAGAAAATGAAAAAAGAACCCTGCCCTGCCAAGGTAGAGACCCTCAGGCAGGCTAGGGCATGAGCAGTGTCCATACGATCAAGTTCAGTAATAATACCTGGGTCAATCGGAGTCGGACACGACTGAAGCGACTTAGCAGCAGCAGCAGCAGCAATCATATTGTATAAATGAATGAATAATATAAAAATATCTGCACATCATGCACTGATTCTGATCTTTAGAAAATATAGTTATGGCTGAAAAAGATGGTATACTGCACTTTGTTTATATATTTACAATTTAAAATAAGATTGATAAATGTAATCAACATTGAAGAATGAATATGATCAATTATATCTCTTAAAAGTTTTCTTAAAAGGCTTAGCTAATTTACACAATATTTGAGCACCACAGATAAATAGGTATATCTGACTTTCTAAATGTTCTCTTCCTTTAGTTTTACCTTATTCTAGGCCCCTCATCTCCTGTAGAAATTTGAATAACTTGCAGATCTTTAAAAAATTGGTGACAAAAGTTGAATCCTCCTCAAAAAGTCACACTTCTGAAATGCAAATTATCACGTAATCATTTGACAATATAATTATTTTACTTACATAGTTCTAAGAGCTACACACAGAATAAGATCAAAGTTCCCTAAGAGGGCACACACTACTTCCAATTTGAATAGTGTAAGAAATTTCTGCTTCTCTTCAGTATTGTTCCTGAGCTCCAGACACCCCTAAACTTCTTTGAAGGATCATGTAACTTTATACCAGGCAAAGGCTGTTCCCTTGTCGAGACCCCCTGCTCAAGTCTGAACCCTGACTTCCCATATTGTCTCAGGTCCCCCCAAGGAAGCAGGTATACTGCTGTTTGTATGCAAACAATCTATATGCATATTTAATAGAATTTGCAACACTACATTATAATTTTTTGTTTGAAATCTGTTTCCTCCTTTAGCAGATAAACTTTCTGCTTTGGAAGCCTGTTTTATTCCTCTTTATATCTTCTAAGTGCATTTCTTGGTTCATGGTGCCCAGGAGATGCTCCACAGGACAGAATTCATTCCAGCAACGAGAGGAAGGAAGAATGGGAGATATAGAAAACTCCACCTTTGCAGCTTTTGCTATAGGTTTAAGTATTGCTGATGCTTTTTAATATTGAAGAAAAAATCACCCTGAGACACAAATATCTACATTTTAAGATGTGCTAATGCTTCCATTAAATCACCACTTTATGCCCCATCTTATTCACAACTAATGAATAGGTTAATTGTCCTGAATCTCATGTCAGCAGAATAAGATGTGATTTAACTGAGCAGTATGAAAAGTGGTTTCTTCTCATAAATGAATGTAGCACAAGGTCCTGTTGTGCACATAATCCATGATACAGAAATAAACCCTCTGAAGAACTATTATCATAAATAGCGTTATTAGGGATGAGCTGAACTTCATTTTTTTCAGCTACCGCTCAAAATGGATTTATAAAAACATAGAAGGTCTTTTGAGCTTGGTGGAAACTTATTCCATTAGAAGCTGATGTGGTTATTATTGGATGTTTCCATATGACTGTCTTCCAGAGGCCCATGAAATTTTAATTTACTTGAAAAACTAAAATGCAGTTATTTGTTTTGACATTTTTAATCACTTTTCCATTTAAAAGCTAAAGATAAGAAATTGCTGGGGAAAGTTATAAAAAAGTGTCAGTATGAACACAAAGAAATGAGAGATTTATAAATAAAACTTCATATTATTAAAATGTCATTTAGTTGTAGTGTTTTTATTACTTTTTTAGAACATGAAAACCATATAAACTGTTTTTGTTATTGCTGATTTAATGTGACATTATTAACATACTTAAAAAATCAATATAGTGTCCCACTACATGGCCACTAATTGAATTACTGATAATGAAAACATAAATATATAATGTAAAAATCTGAATTGAAGTTTAATAATTTATTATGCCTTTTCTGATAAATACAGGCATTTATATTTGGTGGCATAAAAGGTATCTGAAACTCACACTATTTATTTATCTGTCTAGCTAAGTGCATTAAACATGTATATCTGTGTCTGGTGCGAGACTAGTCTCCTGGGAAACAATGTGGAAACAGGATGTGGAATCCTGATTCTCAAAGAGTTTATGTTAGTGATAAACAAGAAACAAAAATGGAAGGAAAGCAATCACACTTAAAAAACAATAAAGGTGATAAAGAACCATACTGCAAAGCTACAGTAATCAAAATATCATGGTACTTGTACAAAAACAGACATACAGATCAAAGGAACAGAACAGAGAACCGGGAAATAAACCCTTCCACGTATGGTTAATCTACAACAAAGGAGGCAAGAATATACAATGGAGGAAAGAGTCTTTTCAATAAATGGCACTGGGACAACTGGACACTTACGTGTAAAACAACAAGAGTAGCACATTCCTTTATACCATATACAAGAATAAAATCAAAATGGCTCAAAGATATAAAGGTAAGACCTGACCACAGTAAAAGTCTAGAAGAAAACATGGGCAGAACACTCTTTGACATAAATCATAGCAATAGTATTTTGGATCTGTCTCCTAAGACAAAAGAAATAAAAGCACAGGTAAACAAATGAGATTTAACCTGAAAGCTTTTGCACAGCAAAGGAAACCATAAACAAAATGACAAGACCACCTATGGGATGGAAGAAAATATTTGTAAATGATATGACCAACAAGGGGTTAAAATATCAAAAATTTATACAAAACTCATATAACTCAACAACAGAAAAAAAAATAATAATACCACCACCAACAAAGAACCCAAGAAATGGTCAGAAGACCTGAATAGATATTTCCTCAAAGAGATAATACAGATGGGTCAACAGGCACACACAGAGCTGCTCACTCAGCATCACTAATGATCAGGGCCCTGCAGATGAAAACCACCATGACGAGCATGTTAGTGGGACATTATATTGATTTTTAAGTATATTAATAAGGTCACATTAAATAAGCAATAACAAAAATGTTTTATATGCTTTTTATGTTCTAAAGAAGTAAAGAAAAAACACTGCAACTAAATGGCAACTTAATAATGTAAAGCATTACCTGAAGTATTATCTCAGACCTGTCAGAAAGTCTATTGTCAAAAAGTCTACAAATAACAAACGCTGGCAATGATGTGGCGAAAAGGAACCCCTGTACACTGTTGGTGGAAAGGTAAATTGCTGCAGCCACTATGAAAACAGTATAGAATTTTCCTCAAAAAAAAATGAAACTAGAACTACCGTATAATCCAGCAATTCCACTCCTGGGTATATACTCAGAAAAAATGAAAACACTAATTCAAAAAGACACACACACCCCGATGTTCACAGCAAGATGCAAAAGCCATACAAGAGCCAGGATACAGAAGCAACCCTACTGTCCATCAACACACAAATAGAGAAGATATAGTGTATATAATGAAGTATTAGCCACGTGAATGAAATTCTGCCATTTGCAGCAATGTGGATGTAGCTAGAGATTATTATGCTTGATACAATAAGTCAAAGAAAGATAGATATTGTATGATAGCACTTATATGTCGAATCTAAAAAAATAATACAAATGAATGTCATAGTAAAACAGACTCACAAACACAGAAAACAAACCAGTGGTTATCAGTGGGGAGAGGGAAGTGAAGAGGAGCAAGTTAGGGGTATGGGATTGAAAGACACAAACTGCCATGTATAAAATAGATAAGCAACAAGGGTATGTTGCACAACACAGGGAACTATAGCCATTATCTAACATAACTTTTAATGAGTATAATCTGTAAAAACACTGAATCACTTTGGTGTACATGTGAAACTAATATAACACTATAATCAAATATACCTCAAAAAGAGGAATGCTAAAGGAAATAAGCAGAGTTCAATAACAGAAAACAGAGGTGAGCCTTGAGAGGAATGCTCAGAAAGGATGACTTGGAAAAGCGCCTCAAATCTGGAGAATGAAAAGAAACACGGCAAGTGCATTTACAGGAAGGTACTGACCTTTACCAAAGTTACATTTGTTTCCAGGCAGGCTAACTTTGTATCTTCCCTTTTCAGTATCATCTCCCTCCTGATTATTTCTGTTACACTATTCAGACCAAAATCAATTCTCAGGGAAAAGGATGTGAAACTTCTTCTGGAAGTATTTTAATAGGGAGTCAAAACTCCTGTTCATCACAATGGAAAGAAATCATGTTCTAAAACGAATGTTTCTGCCATTATGTGCTCAACACACTGTGGAGACCTGCAGGCGGGGTGGGAGGACTTTCTTGGCCACCCAGAAATGAGATCAAAGGGGCAATAACTAAAAGTCATTCTTGTTGACAATTTCTTGAAGGTAGACTTTTTTTTTTCCTCTTGGAATTAGCAGGATACTAAAATCCTAAGTCCAGAAACAAATGGAACATGGAGTCAGGTGTGTTTATGATCCGAGTTTTACTGGAGAGGAATAGTGGACGTGGAAGCAGTCATAGTTCTTCTTGTAATAGGGAAGGACAAGTCTGACTCCATGTTGAATCTCTTTAACTTTGGATTCTACAACATTTGCTACAAGTTAATTACTAAAGGGATGCAGCTTGTAGCTTAAAGACAGGGCCCATCTCTGGGAGCCCTGTCTCCCAGGCCTGAGCACTAAGCTAAAATACCTGTTTAAGTACAGCATCTGTGAAATTTCAGAGATGAGATCCAGACATTCATTTCATTTATTTCCCTCTTGAAGTGCAAGTGTTGAATTCTCTTAAATAATCACAGAAACTTTTGGGGGGGGGTCCGTCAATTTGTTCAATTGGCGACTAAACATGATTTTTAGTTTAGGCCAAAACATGTATTTGAGAGGCCAAAAAAACTATGTTTCTCTCTCCCTTTTTCTTGTGGTGCTCCCTATAAGAGTCTAAATACTACATTTCTCCTTTCGCGTAGAATCAGCTGGTTCTATGTTAGATTCTACCAAGTGGGAGCTAGGGGAAAGGCTGTGAGACAGAAGGAGAAGGAAGGAGCTGGTTCCTTCTTCTTTAGTCTGCTGTTCTTCTCAGGGTTGCCACACAAGTGTCTCTGTACCTGTGTGCCTGTAACTGGTGCCGGTAGCACTCGGTTAGCACCTCTGGATTGTCCCATACTCTGAGACCTGTCAGCACACACTGGTAGTCATCTGTACTTAGAGGATCAATCCTGACCCTGAGAATGCTTCTTCCCATCTCAAGAGGTCTCAACAAAGCTGGGCAACATTTCCTCCTTTCCCATTAATATATGTGCTACTAGTATATATGGTTCATTTTATGTAGGATGTAGTGCGTTTTATCATATATATCACAAGAATGCATTTATATGAGCATGCAGATGATAGCCTTGACAGGATATAATGCATATTATTTACTATATTTAATTATGCATAATATTGTCTCCATGAATATTCTTTACTAATGGTTATTCATTCATTTACATAAGGCATTAAATCCTTAGTGATAACTTGTATGTTCTATTAATTAAATCCCTGTCAACATTCAACTCATTTATGCAGAGGTCTGAGTTCTAGTTCTACAAAAGTCCTCCTCCAAATCTCTATCTTCTAATAACCCATTATCTTCCCTGCATTTCTCAAGAATTACTATACTTGTGTTTTCTCAGTAGCTTCCTTTTGCTGTTTTTTTGTTTTTTTTTTTTTTAGCCACCTGATGCGAAGAGCTGACTCATTTGAAAAGACCCTGATGCTGGGAAAGATTGAGGGTAGGAGGAGAAGGGGACGGCAGAGGATGAGATGGTTGGATGGCATCACAGACTCAATGGACATGGGTTTGAGTAAGCTCCAGCAGTTGGTGATGGACAGGGAGGCCCGGTGTGCTGCAGTCCATGGAGCTGCAAAGAGTCAGACACAACTGAGCGACTGAACTGGACTGCACTGAATGTCTATTTAGTCATTTCTCTCTCTTGAAGTCTCTTAGATGAAATAGCTAGATGTTTGTTTTTTTTTTTTCCCTCACTAGACTCTGAGTGATACAACATACAGTGAATCAATGGCATCATCTAAATACTTCATAACACATCACATGTCATATCATAGACATAGTTTCAAATATTTATAATATTTAAAACATTCAGGAATTAGTAGTTTTAAAAGTTCTTGAAACAAGTATGGTTTTAGAAGTTACTGGTTTCAAATCAAAAATTTTTTTTGAAGGCAGCTGAAAACAGTTCTCCATTTTAGTGAGTCATGTACATTTTATTTCAATTCACCAGAAGTGTTTGTGAGAGAACAGAATCAGTTATGTTTTCTTAGCAACTAGAATGTGAAAAGTAAAAGTGAAAGTTGCTCAGTCATGTCCAACTCTGCGACCCCATGGACTGTACAGTCCACGGAATTCTCCAGGCCAGAATACTGGAGTTGGTAGCTGTTCCCTTCTCCAGGGGATCTTCCCAATACTGGGATTGAACCCAGGTCTCCCACATTGCAGGTGGATTCTTTACAATCTGAGCCCCCAGGGAAGCCTAAGAATACTGGATTGGGTAGCCTATTCCATCTCCAGCAGACGTTCCTGATCCAGGAATCAAACCTGGGTCCACTGCATTGCAGGCTCATCAGCTGAGCTACCAGGGAAGCCCAACTAGAATGTAGGGATAATTAATTTAAAACTTAGGAATTATTGTAAAGTCAATAATTATTGTCAATATGGTGAGCATATACAATTTCTTATGATAGTTAATACAGATGAACAAAACTAACTTTAAAATGATTTTAAGTTCTAGGTGAAAATCAACTTTTCTTAAATGGCTAATCCAATCTAGAACAGGTTCAAAGCTTCCATGATTTTGTACAACCTAGCATATCACTCCTTGCCAAACATTCTTTTAACTAAAAAAAAAAAAAAAATTAAAAACCACTTTATCACAAATTTCCCACTAGCTACGCATTTTTATACACTATTCCCATATGATGTTTGCAATGCTGATCTGCAATTTGTGATCTTATTATCTTTCTCAATTAAAACCACTTTACACCAGTGTTTCTTCTACCACCCCATATAATGCTCACTGCCTTCTCTTATCAAGATCTCTGATGGCTCATCTCAGTGGGCTTCCCTGGTGGCTCAGATGGTGAAGAATCTGTCTACAATGCAGGAGACCTGGGTTCTATCCTTGGGTCAGGAAGATCCCCTGAGAAGGGAATGGCTGTTCACTCCAGAGTGCTTCCCAGTGATAAGGAACCTGCCTGCCAATGCAGGAGATGCGAGTTGGATCCCTGGGTTGGGAAGATCCCCTGGAGAAGGGAATGGCAACCCACTCCAGTATTCTTGCCTGGAGAATCCAATGGACAGAGGAGCCTAGAGGGCTATATTCTATGGGGTTGCAAAAAGTCTGACATGACTGAGCATGTGTGTGCGTGCACACACACGCACACACACACACACACTGACACTCCAGTATTCTTGCCAGGAAAATTCCATGGACAGAGGAGCCTGGCAGGCTATGATCCATGGTGTCACAAAGAGTCAGACATGACTGGGGGACTCACAAACAAACAAGCAAAATCTTATCTCTTGTCCTAATGGATGTTATCCATAGGATGGATTTAATTCTCAGTCCTTATCTGATTTGAGATTCCAGAAGTAACACACATGGGGGATCACTGACTTCTTGAAGCAATTTCTTTACTTTCTGATCCCCACATTTTCTTAGCTACCCTTGACTCTTCTCCTTGTCCTATATAGGAGGGGTCCCCACCTCCAGGCCATGGACTAGTACCTCCTGTCAGGTTAGCAGTGGCATTCGATTAGAAATAAAGTGCACAATCAATGTAATGCACTTGAATCATCCTGAAATCATCCACACCACTCCTGATACAGGGAAAACTGTCCTCCATGAAACCAGTCCCTGGTGCCAAGAAGGTTGGGGACCGCTGCTGTACAGAGTATATAATCTCTCAGGAAATTAACTCCAAATTATATCCAGTTCTCCACATTTCACAACTTCTGAGCTCACCTGGATGTTAACAGTTCTCAGTGTTTTTATAGCTAGTCCATTTGTTTACTGTGTATCTCTTCAACTATATTATAAATTATTGGGGATTTGCCTCTGGCTTCTTTGTTTCCATATGAACAAGATGAGTAACAATAACATAATAAAATAGCACAGCCTAATATGTGAGCTAGAGACTCTTCTAACCACTTCATATCTACTTCTCATGGCCAACATGAGAGGTAGACAGTATTATCACCATCAGTTTTGCAGATTAGGAACCTGTGACACAGAGAGTTTAAGTAGTTGTTGGGTACAGAACATAAGGTCGATCTGAATTCTGGCATTTAGGTTCTAGGGTCCAAGTTCTTGATTACAACACACTGATCCTTATCTAATTCTCAATACATATCAATTATGTAGGTAAGTGGAAGGCAGAAGACAAGAACAAAATAATAAGTAGGTGACTTTCTGATTATAAAATGTTTGAATGTAAATAGATTAATATCTAGCTTCCTGAAGGAGAATTCATCTCCTGTGTACACAAGTCAACACTGTTACTACAAACTGTATCTGCTGGGTGCTGGTCTCAGTTGCAACATTGTCTTGATCACTAGCTTCAAGATAGATATTTGAGGGCATAATATATGTTTCCTACCGTTTCCCATGGATGAAGTTCAGCATAACACAGCTTTTCCATGGCTTCATCAGGGAAAAAAAATTTGGATCCAAAAGTACATCCAAAATTCCAAATTAACAAGAGAGGCTTCCCAAGGACAGTTCCATTTCCAAATCAGTAAGTGGATGCCAGAGGAAGACCCAGCTGTTCTTCCCAGCTCTGCACCCTAGTGGCGACCATTTGGCAGCAGTGAAAACACAGGGGCAACGCGCGAAAAGAAGAAAACAAAGCCCTGAGAAGAACCGCTATTTTGTTTTTTGCTTTGCAAATCAAACAGACTACCAAATACAAGCCAAATAAAATCTATGTTTTAAACGTGCTTTTTTTTTGTTTCCCTTTAGAAACTGCTTTTTGTAAAATTAGTGGCAGAGAAACAAAACCATTGTGTTCATGCAGGTGAAACTGAAGAGTGGAAATACTAAACTTGGGCTCCAAATAGGCTTCTGCCTGAAATAGCCTGACAAGATGTAACTATTTGAGTTATCCCTATTAACAGAAATTATTTCAAGGTGTCAGTTGGTAAGTACATTTTATACTTGATTATATTTGGTTGTTATTATTCAACAGCCTGCATGCTACAGATATATACTGATTTTACTATCCATTTACTGCCCATTTTTCATTGTTTTCTTACTGCCCAACGTTATGAAACAGTAATTCTATGCCTACTCATCATTTTCCTTACACTAGATTCCTCTTACGTACCCTTTGATTTACTGGATATCTCAACATTTTACCTAGCTTTTGGAACTCCTGCCGCTACTTTCTTTATTCCTTTTTCCCCTTTCTTCCTTCCTTCCTTTCCAGCATGGGGGACTAGAAAGTACATGGTCTTAGGGAGAGAACCAAATTCATTTCAAGGACTAACTCTGCCACTTTAGAGCTTAGAGCTTATGATCTTCACAAGCTTTGGCACTCTCCTTATAAAAGGCCAATGCCTATTTCAGGGGTTTAGGATTTGCTGTGACAATCATGTGAGGGAAAATATATCAAGCTCCCAGTACCTGTCACAGAGTACCCCTCAGTGTCCTCTCATTCTTTCTTGTTGTTGCTTTTCATGAAGCAGCACTGTCTTGGTTGTCCTATTATGTTTACCTTCGAGTTCCGTTCAGGGTTTATCTCCTATCTCCTTCAATAGTCACTCCAAATAGGCTCAGTGAATTTTCCTTAGAGTAAAGTCTCATTATTCACCCATTTTTGCCTATTAAAATGTCATCATTTTGAGTACATTTATTGTGAATTCTGGGCTTTTGTGATGGTTCAGTTGGTAAATAATCTGCCTGCAACGCAGGAAACCCTGGTTTGATTCCTGGGTCAGCAAGATCCCTGGAGAAGGGATAGGCTACCTATTCCAGTCTTCTTGGGCTTCCCTTGTGGCTCAGCTGGTAAAAAAAAAAATCTGCCTGCAATGTGGGAGACCCGAGCTTGATCCCTGGGTTGGAAAGATCTCCTGGAGAAGGGAAAGGCTACCCACTCCAGTAATCTGGCCTGGAGAATTCCATGGACTGTATAGTACCTGGGGTCGCAAAGAGTCAGACATGACTGCGACTTTCACACATTGTAAATTCTCATCAAAGGTGGCAAGAAGCTGGTTAAACAAGGAGTGGTCAGTACTAATAATAAGGAATATTAAAATAAACACACATATAATACAAGCTATAAGGGAAATAAGTAAATCTATATGATAAAGAGTAATGGGTATTAAATTTATATTCAGATATAAACGATAATATATGAGTCAGGTCTAGCTGGGACAGGAAAAACTTAAAGTACAAAGGTCATACAAATGAAAAGAAATTGATTAGTCAAGCAATATAAATACAGGGCAAGAAGGAAGAGCTGAGTTTGGAGACGTAGCTAGAAGCCAGATCGTAGAAGGTGTAATAAGCTATGGTAAGAAAGTTAGGGTTGAAACTCTGCAGGATTTCTTCCCGGGGAGTACCATGATCTGCTTTTTAAATGATCTCCCTGGCTACCCTCTGGATAACTGAGTGGCTACATGATTTGCTGTTGTTCAGTCTCTAAGCCCAGTGCAACTCAGCGACTCCATGGACCGCAGCACACCACGCTTCCCTGTCCTTCACTGTCTCCCTGAGTTTGCTCAAATTCACGTCCATTGAGTTGGTGATGCCATCCAGCCATCTCAGATATAATAGATAAAAGGTTATTGAGTAGATTTATAGACAGGGCACTGTTTATACCCTCAGTGCTTTAGCACATACGAGGTACCCAAAGTGTATTAACAAATGAGTCTGAAAATAATGTGTGTTGAGTGCATGGAACTGTGTGTATGTGTGTCTATGGGCATGTCTGGAAGTATGTTTACAATCTGCAGATAAGAATGAAGTCACATAGATGAGTAGCTTTTTATGGAAAACTGTAACTTTTCCCTTCTTTATAATTTCTATTTTTTTTAATGATTCTCACAAAGTGGTGTGTGAATTTTTTGTGAAGGTCAAAACCAGGTAACAAAAGGATATGCAGGGATATAAAGGTGGCAAGGAGAAGGCTGGGCTCTCGGCTTGCTCTGGGGGAGGACCAGTGGCTCAGCTGGCACCATGCCCACCATGAGACGAAGCTCACTTACGAGCCCATAACCTCAATGAAGAGCACGCACAAGGAGGGCGAACTTCTGCATTGACTGCTCAGAGAAGAGGATGTAATTCCTCTGTCAGCAGAAGCTGAATGATCATGGAAGAAAGTGCTCGCTCTTTTCCTTGCTAAATTCTCTTTGACTTTCTCTTTTGCATACCTCTTTTTTGTTTCTCAGCTCATATTAGGTTTGCCAAAAAGTTTCCATAACATCTTACAGAAAAACCCAAATGACCTTTCCAGCCAACCCAGCACATTTAAGGGATATATTTTGAATACTATTATAGTTCTGACTCATCACATCATTCTAAAATTCTCTTTCCATTACCTTCAGTTCAGTTCAGTTCAGTTGCTCAGTCATGTTCGACTCTTTGCGACCCCATGAATCACAGCACATCAGGCCTCCCTGTCCATCACCAACTCCTGGAGTTCACTCAGACTCACGTTCATCGAGTCCGTGATGCCATCCAGCCATCTCATCCTCGGTCGTCCCCTTCTCCTCCTGCCCCCAATCCCTCCCAGCATCAGAGTCTTTTCCAATGAGTCAACTCTTCACATGAGGTGGCCAAAGTACTGGAGTTTCAGCTTTAGCATCATTCCTTTCAAAGAAATCCCAGGGTTGATCTCCTTCAGAATGGACTGGTTGGATCTCCTTGCAGTCCAAGGGACTCTCAAGAGTCTTCTTCAACACCACAGTTCAAAAGCATCAATTCTTCGGCGATCAGCCTTCTTCACAGTCCAACTCTCACATCCATACGTGACTACTGGAAAAACCATAGCCTTGACTAGACAGACCTTATTTGGCAAAGTAATGTCTCTGCTTTTGAATATACTATCTAGGTTGGTCATAACTTTTCTTCCAAGGAGTAAGCGTCTTTTAATTTCATGGCTGCAGTCACCATCTGCAGTGATTTTGGAGGCTCCAAAAATAAAGTCTGACACTGTTTCCCCTGTTTCCCCATCTATCTCCCATGAAGTGATGGGACCAGATGCCATGATCTTCATTTTCTGAATGTTGAGCTTTAAGCCAACTTTTTCACTTTCCTCTTTCACTTTCATCAAGAGGCTTTTTAGTTCCTCTTCACTTTCTGCCATAAGGGTGGTGTCATCTGCATATCTGAGGTTATTGATATTCCTCCTGGCAATATTGGTTATAGTCCCTTACCTTGGTTATAGTTAATTTTTTCTAGCACTTGAATCTAATATTGACACATTCAATCATTTGACCATCTATATAATTATCTGCTGCCTAATACCTAATGACAAACTCACATAGAGACACTGAATTTATGTTTGTGTCTGTTACTGAAAAAAACAGCAGGAGCAAGTTATAGTGAACAAGACACAAGTGTGTATACATATTTAGAAAAGGAGAGTTTAGAGTCTGTGTAAAAAAGAAACAGTAATAAAACATCGTTCAGAATAGTGCAGAAGAGTATTTACAAAAACAGTCTCATTTTCTGAGTTCTGACCACAGTAGAGAGGAACCAAAAGTGTCTCTTCATTGTGTTGACGTGCAAAAATATCACAAAGAAACCAAATGTAAAAAAGGATGCGTCTAGGATTTTTCAAACTATATATAAACTAAGAAAGGGTGGTGGGGGGAAGAAGGAAGAAGCTTATAGCAGTACAGTGCAAAATGATAAAGAAAAGGGAAACTAAATAGTCCTAAAAGAACCTGTGTGGATCACAACAAACTGTGGAAGATTCTTCAAGAGATGGGGAATATCAGGCCACCTGACGTGGCTCCTGAGAAATCTGTATGCGGGTCAAGAAGCAACAGTTAAAACTGGACATGGAACAACAGACTGGTTCAATATTGGGAAAGGAGTACGTCAAGGCTGTATATTGTCATGCTGCTTATTTAACTTATATGCAGAGTACATTATTAGAAATGCTGGGCAGGATGAATCACAAGTTGGTGTCAAGATTTCCGGGAGAAATATCAATAATCTCAGATATGCAGAAGACAACACCCTTATGGCAGAAAGTGGAGAAGAACTAAACAGCCTCTTGATGAAAGTGAAAGAGGAGAGTGAAAAAACTGGCTTGAAACTCAACAATCAGAAAACGAAGATCATGGCATCTGGTCCCATCACTTCATGGCAAATAGATGGGGAAACAGTGGAAACTGAAAGACTTTATTTTCTTGGGCTCCAAAATCACTGCAAATGGTGACTGCAGCCATGAAATTAGAAGATGCTTGTTCCTTGGAAGAAAAGTTATGACCAACCTAGACACCATATTAAAAATCAGAGACATTACTTTGCCAACAAATGTCCATCTAGTCAAAGCTATGGTTTTTCCAGTAGTCATGTATGAATGTGAGAATTGGATTACAAAGAAAGCTGAGTGCTGAAGAAATGATGCTTTTGAACTGTGGTGTTGGAGAAGACTCTTGAGAGTCCCTTGGACTGCAAGGAGATCCAGCCAGTCCATCCTGAAGGAAGAAGTCCTGAATATTCATTGGAAGGACTGATGCTGAAGCCAAAACTCCAATACTTTGGTCACCCAATGTGAAGAACTGACTCATTGGAAAAGACCCTGATGCTGGGAAAGATTGAGGGCAGGAGGAGAAGGGGATGGCAGAGGATGAGATGGTTGGATGGCATCACCAACCCAATGGACATGAGTTTGAGCAGGCTCTGGGAGTTGGTGATGGACAGGGAACCCTGACATGTTCCAGCCCATGGGGTCACAAACAGTCGGAGACAACTGAACAACTGAACTGAACTGAAAACAACCTCAGGAAACAGCTTGTGTGTGCTTAGTCATGTCCAACTGTGACCTTATGGACTTTGTAACCCACCAGGTTTTCTTTCCATGGAATTTTCAAGGCAAGAATACTGGAGTGCATAGCCATTTTCTCCTCCAAGGGATCTTCCCCACCCAGGGACAGAACCCATGTCTCCTGCACTGGGAGGCAGATTCTTTACCATTTAGCCACCTGGGCAAAGATTAGCTTAACTTATTTAGCAGAGAATACAGCAGAAGTCCACATGCAGAGGGGGAGGTGAGCCTGGACTCCCTTCCAGGCTCTGGGATTTGGGAGTGTCACGGAAGGGATCACTCGTCTTGGGCACTACTGACATTTGGTGCCAAATACATACTTATTCGGCAAGGAGGAAGGTTGTCCAGTATTTTGTGGGATACTTAGCAGCATCTTTATCTTCTATCCTCTGGTTGCACGAGTGGATGCACACACTCACATACACCCATCCCCCAATTTATCACAAGCAGGAATTTCTCCACGCATCGTCAAACACTGCCTCAGGTCAAAATCATACCCGGTTCAAGACCAGTACTTTAGAGGTTCTGTTCCTTAAGGTTTCTTCTCTTCACCTCTCCATATTAATATCCACAGTCTCATTAACAGGGAAAAAAGGAACCAGAAAAGCCAGGAACCCTTATTATTATTACTTTTTTTTTGGTAAATGCCCAAACGTGTCAGAAGAGGCAATGGAAGAAAGCAAGCACTTTAGAAAAGTTCAGGATGAGCTATAATTCTGACTTGTTTAATGTCATATCATCTTAGTGATTAAACCTTTTCCCTTCTAAATCATTCAAAAATGGCAAATGGAGGCATTATGGCACCCAATAAGAAACAGAATTATTGAATTTTAAGGTTTTTACTTCATTAAAAATTGATGCCTACACTCTCCCACACACCTATCACCTGCGTTCAGGACTGGAGATTCGCTCGTTCACAGTAACAAAGCTCACAACGTGTATTTTTTTCCAGTAGTGATGCCCATTGGCTGTTCTATGTAACAACGTGTACTGTGCATGACAGAGCGGCTCCAGGCAGTCAAAATACATAAAGATATCAAGCACCCTCTTTCTCTTTCAGTGTCCTAAGGGAAATATTTCTTATGGAGCCTATCAAGGGTTTTATTTCCGTCATCAAGCTTTTTATGAACAAATCATTTGTTAGGCATGCCTGTGCAGCTGATTATCCTGCATGAAACAGAATACACAGCTCTTTGGTCAGAGAAGGTTAGGTGCATACCTGCCAATGTATCTACATGAATGATTCAGGTCTCACATTTTCCTCAACAGCACTGCATCAGAAAGGATACAGGAAAAGAGAAGTTGATAGCTCTGTTCTTCCCACCACAGTGAACAAAGTGCACTGGAAGAACAGCAAGTATACACCATATGGGCCTCTGTGAACTTGGGAAACACATGTGCTTCTTCTGGAACTGGGATGAAAGGATGAAGGATGGTGGAGGTACCATTTATTCCTCCATGTCCATCTGTGGTGTCTCCTATGAATTTACCCTGAAGTTTAGGTTTTATTGTCAAGCTATCCGATAGAGAAAGGGTTAGCGACTGGAGTCAATAGAAGACATCAATAGAAGACAACACAATTTGATCATCCAAGAAACCATTTCCCTTGGCAAAGCAACTCAGACTAGCCTCCTACAACAAATGCAGGCTTTGCTTTAAATGAGTATAGAACTGACTGGAGATCAGAGGTCTTAAGTAGAAGGTTGGAAAACATTGATTTCCTTATTTTCCTGTGGCATTATCATGTCAAAAGCATTCCCAAGACTGAAGAAGAGAATAAAGCTAAATTAATTTTAATCATGCACATTTCTACTCTTTTGTATTCTGTGTGGAAAAAAATACAAAGGGAATGTGACTAATTTCAAGGTTTTACTTCATGTCTTGCTCCTGAGGATACATTTTTCAACAAATGTAGATATGCTTTTATTTTATTCATATAAGAGTTTGCCTAGTACAGCTCTAGGCTTCAATATCCTAAAAAACAACTCTTGCTGCTATAAAAGTATCACATCAAAATTCAGGTCTTGATCAATTTCACACATATTAGCCTCCTACAGTTAAGCAATTATTTCCTTGAGATACTTGCAACTCTCATTTCACAATGAATTGGGTTCATATAAATTGATGAAGACAACAGAATTATAAAGTCACATTTGTAACATCTTGGTATCAGTTCATTAAAAAAATCAATCAACTGGATATTTGGAAACATGCCACATATGAGTCATTGTGCTAGGCTCAGAGGTAGAGAGGCAAAATAAGAACAGGATTACTGTCCTCCAAAAGCTTTAGGAGATTAAACCTTTTCAACCAAGGCAGCCAAAACATCTGAACTACATAATATACAATGTCAGACAAATGAAAACAATAAAAGTGATTTGAAATTTTAGAAGGATTTGAGGTCACCCACGGATGAATGTTCAGGCTTTTTGTGGAAAACTCATGGGACTTAACCTTAAAAATTGAGGGCTTCATGGAAGAATTTCCGATGGGAATATGACATAGTGGAAGCAGTCACTTCAGAATTTTCATCGAGGGGATATACAGAGTGGACTTGTTTAGAGGTAGGAGGCAGAGAGAACAAGGACACCACCATTGTCCAAGTGGAACTCCAACAAAGAAATCAAAGATGTAAATATTCATCAGCTATTCTCTGCCGAGTGTTGTGAATTCTGGGAGTCCAGAGATGAGTGAGACATCGTGATGAGTGAGTATACTACAATTTAAGTTGGAGCAAGAAAAGTTATTGTTCAGGATATGAGATGCTCTGCATACTAGAGGATGGTAGATTACTCTCTGGGGTTTGAGAGAGGAAATGATACTAAGTTATTACTAAACATTACTAAAACTGAGTCTTCAAGGATAAGTAGGCGTTGGCTGGGACAGCATACAGAGAAAGGGATGCTTAGCATATAGTGGAGAGAAGCCAGAGTTTATGGTGTAAAGCAGGAGAAATGAAGCCAAATGACTCCAGCTGGGCTCAGTTAGTGCATACTCAGAAAATTGGTATTCTTAGAAATAAGGACTTAAAGATAATGGAGAAGAAAATCAAAGTATTTTCCTTGCATTTTAGAAATATAAACTTGGATAATGCGAGAGAGAAATGAGAAACAGTAAAGGCGAGTATTTAACAGGCTCGTGGGAGCATCCCAAGGAGACATGAGCAGGGTATCTTTGGCGTGAGGTGCTGCATTCACGGGTCGTATTCCACAATGCCTGGTCCTGGGTGAACGGAAGCCAGTCTGCTGGATAACTGTGAGAGGCTGCATGGTAGAATAGCCAATAGTACTGACTTCAGACTCATGTTCTGGACTCTTTTTCAAACTTTTATTACTAGCTGTGATAGTCTAGGTGGGTTATTCTGTCTCTATGCCTGTTTCTTCACCTATACAATGCAGATGGTAATAGCCATTATACTGAGGAGCTGCCAAATTGAATCACTTAATAATTTGTGCACATTATCTTGGTTTAAACAGTGACTGAAACAGAGAAAGACCTCAATCAGTGTGAGCCACTGGGCAATCTGATTCCAGCGTTATATGCTTATAACTGCTGTATCATAGAAACAGGACAATGATAAAAAAGCAGCACTCATTCTGGCAAGTGAGACGGCTTCACAATCTTTTCAAGTGATGATTTTTTGAACTAGGACAAGGAAAGCAGTATTTGGTCACCCTGGAGGCTCAGATGGTAAAGAATCTGCCTGCAATATGGGAGACCCAGGTTCAATCCCTGGGTCAAGAAGATCCCCTGGAAAAGGGAATGGCAACCCACTCCAGTATTCTTGCCTAGAGAATTCAATGGACAGAAGAGCCTAGAGGGGTCCATGGGGTCTCAAAGAGACAGACGCAACTGAGAAAGTAACACTAAGGAAACGAACGTATAAGGCACTTCCACAGAACTGGAAGCACTTGCTATACCATTATATATGCCAGACAAAGGTGAAAAACACAATCTGAATTTTCTCGAGGTTTTGAACTTGGATCCCAGAAGAATGATTTTACCATTGCAGTTGTGTCTAATTCACAGGTCACTGAGGCCGCACGCATACTAATTCATTGTAAAGGATTTCACACAGTGACAATCCTGGTGTAAGCTCTCAGGAGTTATTAGTGATCATCATAAGACTTCAATGCCTCTCAGGACGAGATGAGAGACACATCTGAATGACCCTGGAATCCTATTTCTTGCAAACTCTTAGTGCTCTAGTAGAGAGCTGGACCAGCAGAGCTGAGTCGGCACAGAGGAGAAGCAGACTGATAGCAGCCACTCGGCTCCAGCTGCCTCCCTTTTCTAACAAGGCAGTTTTGTTTTGTTTCCACTCCTTCTGCCATCATGACATAAAGCTTAAAAGTGCAGGCTCCTCTCTACGGGAAACTTGGCTATGGTGTCAGCCAACCATCTATGCCCAGTCAAAGCTAAGGGCTTGGGGCATTGTATGCCCTTTACTACTTCTCTGCTCAGAGTTCCCGCCATCTCTCTCAATAAACTGTGTCATATCTACATGCCTAGAACAACAGGCAGTTGGTGACAGCAGGAGGCAGAGAACTGGCATAGCTCTGCGCAGATATTGAAAGGGGCATTTCAGATTGGGAGATGGTCGAAACTCAGGCCCACAGCGGTAGGCGTTATCTCTAGGCAATAGCAGGCTGTAGTCTAGACTCAAATCAGAAATGGTAGGGTTAACATAGAATAGCACAGGGAGGGTGTGGAGAAAAGGGAAGTCTCCTACGCCACTGGTGGGAATGTAAATTGGTGCAGCCACTCTGGAAAACAGTGCGGAGGTTCCTCAAAAATTTAAAAATACAGTTGCCATATGATCTCCAGGGCATCTCACTCCTGGGCATATATTCAGACAAAACTATAATTCAGAAAGATACATACACCACTATGTTCATACCAGCACCATTTACAATAGCCAAGACATGGAAACAGGGTAAATGTCCACTGACAGGTGAACGGACAATGAAGATTGTAATATACTGTATCTATCCATCTACAGCAGAATATTACTCAGCCATAAAAAATAATGAAACAATGCCATTTGTAGCCACATGGATGGACCTAGAGATTATCACACTAAGTGACGCAAGTCAGAAAGAGAAAGACAAGTAACAGATTGTATCACTCATATGTGGAATCTAAACTATAACACAAATGAACTTATTAAAAAACAGAAACAGACTCACAGAGAACAGTCCTGCAGTGACCTGGGGGAGGGGGTATAGCAGAGGGAGGGAGTTGGACTTCAGGGTTACCAGATGCAAACTATTATATACAGAATGATAAACAACAAGATCCTACTGTCTAGCACAGGAAACCATATTCAAAATCCTGTAATAAACCATAATGGAAAATAACATGTGTGTGTGTGTGTGTGTGTGTGTGTGTGTGTGTATGTATACACACACACACACACACACACACACACACACACACACATATATATATATATAACTGAGTCACTTTGCTGTATATCAGAAACTAACATGGCATCGTAAGTCAACTATACTCCAATAAAATAACTTAAAAAACAAAACAAAAAAAGCAAGGAATTTGAATGAGACACAGAAGGACTGCTGGGAAATCAGAGGTGAGCATACAGGATTGAGGCAGGACAGTGGCAGAATGGTAGGGGGAACAAGAGCCCTGCCTCTGGACAGAGGTTTAGCAGTAGAGATCTGATCTCTGAAATGATCCCAGAAAGAACAGAGGGGCTAGGAGAATGACTGGCAGATTACCAGCATCTTTCAGAAAACATCAGATGCTAATAATTAGTGCTACAGCAGAGATCTAGGCAGAGCTTCACTTGTAAAATTTAGATCTTAAGATGTGAGAAGAAAAAAGTGGTGGGAGAAGAAAGGACTCAGAAATAACTGCAGGAATTCAGTTATCAGAAGTAGGGTCTGTGCTAAAGTTAGAAAGGGCTTCCCTGGTGGCTCATCTGGTAAAGAATCTGCCTGCAATGGGGGAGATCTGGGTTCGATCTCTGGGTTGGGAAATGTATCAGAAGAAAATAAATCATAAAATTGAATTATGATCAAAGACTAGCCCACAGACATGATTACTTTTTTATACAATGTTACCAAAGGTAAATACTTTCTAAGTAATATCCTGTGGTTCCCTGACAAGTTTTCTTATTAAGAGCTTTTAGAAACAAAGGAAAGAGACAAACACATACATGAGGCAAACATCTCAGAGGGCATCCAAAGGAATCTTTTTTTTTTTTTTTAACTTTTCAAAATTTGTTCTGGAGTATAGTTGCTTTGCAATGTTGTGCTAGTTAGCAAAGTGGATCAGCCACACATACTCACACATCCCCCCTTTTGGATTCCATTCCCATTTCGGTCACCACAGGGCACTGAGTAGATTTCCTGGTGCTATATAATAGGTCCTCATTAGTTATTTATTATAGATAGAAGTGTGTAGATGTCAATCCCTATCTCCCAATATATCCCACCACCCCTCCCCACTTGNCAGCCACACATACTCACACATCCCCCCTTTTGGATTCCATTCCCATTTCGGTCACCACAGGGCACTGAGTAGATTTCCTGGTGCTATATAATAGGTCCTCATTAGTTATTTATTATAGATAGAAGTGTGTAGATGTCAATCCCTATCTCCCAATATATCCCACCACCCCTCCCCACTTGGTGTCCATATGTTTGCTCTCTATGCCTGTGTCTTTCTTTCTGCTTTGTAAGTAAGACCATCTATACCATTTTTTTTTCAGATTCTTCATATATCTGTTAACATAAAATATTTTTTTCTCTTTCTGATTTGTTTCACTCTGTATGAGAGTCCGTAGGTCCATCCACATCTCTGCAAATGACCCAATTTTGTTCTTTAGGCTCCTCTGAAGTCAATTTCAGAGGTTGCCAGGTGGCTCTATGAAAATCAGCAGGGTCCCTCTCCCAAAGAGACTCATTTCCAAAACTAATTACAATAAAGTCATAGGTAAGCCAATGAGCCTAAATTCTTCACAGGTGGGATGGCTCGGATTGCTTAAACTCATCAAAGAAAAAGGAAGGTAGGTGACAGTCAGATGTACTATCTCCCAGTCTGAATTTGCTGCTTGAATGAATTACCCGGGGTAATTCTCATCATGAGATTAACTGGAGACATGAGAGTTTGGGTGGAACTTCCAATCCAGTGAGTTTGCTTTGCATTATTTTGGATTATGAAGGTAAATCTCTTGATGTTTTTTCTTTGTCAACACTTTTTTTAATCTTGTTAACTATTTAAAACAAAATTATGTACTCAAGGGTAAAAATATCTACAGCTGATGTGGTGGTGAATTTCATGTGTCCACTTGACTTGGCCATGGGTGCCCAGATGTTTGGTTAAACATTATTCTTGGACTTCCCTTGTGATCCAGTGGTTAAGAATCCACTTGCCAATGCTGGGGATATGGGTTTATCCCTGGTCTGGGAAGATTCCACATGTCACAGAGCAACTAAGTCTGTGCACCCCAACTACTGAGCCTGTCCTCTTCCTTACTTCTCTTCCACCATGACGGAAGCCACAATAAGGAGAAGCCTGCGCATCACAATGAAGCATACCCCCCACCTGCTCCAACTAGAGAAAGCACCCGTGCAGCAACAAAGACCCAGCACAGCCAAACAAACAAGAAAACATTACTCTAGTGTGCCTGCAAAGATGTTTCTGGGTGAATGTAACACTTTAATCTGTAACCTTAGTATAATAACATGGACTGATCTCCCTAACATGGGTGGGTCCCATCCAATACTCTAAATGCCTGAATGTAACAAAAAGGCAAAGTTATGGGGAAAGTTATGGGCTTCCCTGATGGCTCAGCTGGTAAAGAATCTGCGCGGGAGACCTGGGAAGACTTGGGAAGATTGCCTGGAGAAGTGAAAGGCTACCCCCTTCCAGTATTCTGGCCTGGAGAATTCCATGACTTGTATAGTCCATGGGGTCGCAAAGAGTCAGACACAACTGAAGAACTTTCACTTCATGGGTAATTACATCTTTCTGCCTGATAGTTTTTCAGCTGGGACACTGGACTTTTCTGGCCTTCAGACTCAAACTCAAACACTGGCACTCCTTTGCTCTTGAGCCTGCTAGTTTTCACACTGTTTTTTATACAATCAGGTCTTGGCCTCCAGAATTGTGTAAGCCCATCCTAATAAATTTCTTCCTCTCCCTATATACAGTCTACTGGTTATTGCTGAGAACTCTGACTAATATGGTTGGCTTTCCTCTCTCTACTACATAAATCTATATTGCTTAAATTGACCAATTACTCATCTGTCAGAGAAGCTTCAGTCCTTAAAGTTACATGAAACATAAAGTTGGAGAACCTCTCAGCAAAGCTACCCTGTTCTGTGTCCTCCCCTCTCTTGCTTTGGAAACAAGCATATTCAGTGATTTATACATTAAATGTGGGGTTCCAGAGCTGTATTCCTTGCTGTCTTGCACAATTCATTTTATTCTCATAGTTAGTTTGTAGTAGCGATGACTTTTCTCTTCGATTAGCTTATTTGTACAGTAAACTGAATAGTGAGGGGCAGGGAGACCTGGTGTGCTGCAGTCCATGGGGTTGCAAAGAGTCAGGGGTAACTTAGTGACTGAACAACAACAACAACGGTAAACTAAAGCCTTTAAAGCATAACCTGATCCCTACTGGGGCTTTTGCCTCCATTATATCCACCTACATTTGCTAAGTTTTACCCTTTCCTTGCAACTTTAAAAAAATTATTAAACACACATGCACACAATCATGTTTTATTCATCTTCCCTGAAGAAGGCATAGGATATTTTAAAAGGCCCCCAAACCCTGTGGAAGCTAGTGTGGGTATGGTATCCTGCTGTGTGATTATAAATTAAAATGTCCCCTTTCCTTCCTGAAGAATAAGTCAATACCTAATATCACAAAACTTTCCTCCCAGCCTCTTTTTTCTTTCATGTTGGAATATAATGCTTCTATTGATGTGAAAATGCACCAGCATGCACTGAATATAATTCAAGGTAGATTTCCACGCAGCTGGCATGATGCTAGCACAGCCACTTCGGGAATTGAAATATAATAAAAAGTCAGTTGGGGGACACTGCCTGGGAGCAACACACTGTTAACTCAGATGCTTGTTACTGGGCACCAGGTGATTCTCACAGCAAGTCCGCTTGTGAACTTGGGAGAATAAAAGCAGCCGTCTGTACGGCAGGTATATCCAAGGTGCTCTACATTTATAGCTACAGATCTGTCTACTGCGCTATACCAATCTCACTTTTGGTTTTTGCTAAAAGGGCAGAAACGCTATCCTAGCACACATCTAAGCTCCTAATTAAAATGAGCACAATGCTTCACCCATCAACCTTCCTCAGGCTCCACCTTTCCCAAGAACTCAGAGCTGTATTTTGTCATCAGCATCCTAAAACAATGAATTTCTGTTTTCCTTGAACATTTTATGTATCTAGAAAAAAAAATCTGAAAGTAGAAACTTATTTTTTTAGATATTTTTTAGTAGAACTATACATATAGAAATTTTCACTCAGTTGCATCTGACTCTTTGCGACCCCATGGACTATAACCCACCGGGATCCTCTGTACATGAAATTCTCCAGGGAAGAATACTGGACTGCACATCCATTTCTTTCTCCAGGGGATGCTCCTGACCCAGGGATCGAACCCAGGTCTCCTGCACTGTAGGCAGATTCTTTACCATCTGAGCCATCAGGGAAGTCTCATTTTGTAAATAAAGAGATTTGTAACCCCTGATTCACTATTAAGAGAGAAAAAATCTGTTGTTCCCTGAGAGCCAGTAACAGTTTTCAGGGAAAATGCCTTTATATATGAATTCACCTATCTCCCCCTCCATTATTTATCCTAAAAAAAAAAAAAAAAAGGTTATAATTAGCTATGTGTATTTTCAAATAAATGCTCATAGACTCAACATAAAATGTTCCATTTTTTATGTGAATGCCATTTAGGAATTGAAGCTGAAGCCCATTGTTTAAGGACATAGTTTTTAAAAATTGATTATATAAATGCTTCTATTTAAGTAGGGAAACTAGACCTTTTAAATCGATATAACTTACTCTATGTAATTTCCATTCATCATGTTGTTAAGCGGTATACTTTTTAGGAGTGTCATTTTACCCAAAAGTATCATTGTATTACTGTATACATTTTTTTTAACAC
>SJYT01016833.1:274975-288323 GCA_006410635.1 Cephalophus harveyi
TCCAGATTTATTTCATTCATATCTCTTTTCTAGTTATCTATACATTTATAAAAATAATAATATTGGGGTTATATTCTACATAATTTTTGTAAACACTCTTATTCACTATGTTTTCCAATTGTTATAGTATTTTTGAGAAACATGATTTCTTACGACATAATAGTATTCCACATAAGGATGTGTTCTTTAAAATAACCTCTTCATTGAAAATATTTACTTCTTTTCAATTACTTTTATTATTAGATATATACTGTGATAATGTATCAATGTACGTCTTTACTGAAAGTCATTCAGTCATGCCTGACTCTTTGAGATCCCATGGACTGTACAGCCCATGGAATTCTCCATGCCAGAATACTGCAGTGGATAGCTGTTCCCTTCTCCAGGGGCTCTTCCCAACCAAGGGATCAAACCCACGTCTCCTGCATTGCAGGCGGATTCTTAACCAGCTGAGCCACGAGGGAGGCCCGAATCATCATGACTCAAATTTAATTAAAGGATATGCCAAGACTTCTAATATGTTCAGCTTCTAAAAAACTATGGCTTAAATTTGAATTAAGGAATATAATATATATTATCAAATAATTCTCCACTGTGCTATAAAGCAATGTAAAACAAATCACTTGAAGTATGTGAAGTAATGCCTAAACATTACTTAATTTTTGAGTTATAGAAATTTATTTTAAGAAAACTATAAAATTATATGGAGTCTGAAATTATAGAGCTGAAAATCAATTCTCAATAACTCAAAACATAAAAATATTATAAACAACCTTTTTTTCTTGAGGCTTCCCTTGTGGCTCAGATGGTAAGAATCTGTGTACAATGTGGGAGACCTGGACTCTATCCCTGGGACAGAAAGATCCCCTGGAGAATGGAATGACTGTCCACTCCAGTATTTTTGACTGGAGAATTCCACGGACAGAGGAGCCTGGGAGGCTAGTGTCCATGGGGTCTGAAAGAGTTGGACATGAATGAATAACACTTTTTTATCTTATGTGAGGAAAAATAAATCTCAGGATGCAAATTATCACTGAACTTAGAAATTGGTATATGGATCAATTCTTCCAAATATTAATATATTAACTACATTTTCAAATGTTTGTAAAATCAAGAGATACTCTAATTGTTTAGAATAGACAGTGCCAGGAGCAGTCCCTGGGAAATGGATTTGCTGAGATTGAACTGGGAACTTGCCAGTATTTGCCAGCATGTTTCCCAGCTATGCACAAAGCCAAGAAAAGGTCTCTCCCTTAGGCTATGGTCTGGATGTGTGTTGAAATTCATGTGTTGAAATCCTAATGCCCAGAATGACAGTATTAGTAGAATGACAGTATTAGTATTAGTAGATGAGCTTTGATAGGTGCTCAGGTCCGCAGGGTGGAGCCCTGAGGAATGGGATTAGAGTTCTTATAAAGAAGACAGCACAGTTCAGTTCAGTTCAGTCGCTCAGTCGTGTTCGACTCTTTGCGACCCCATGTATCGCAGCACGCCAGGCCTCCCTGTCCATCACCAACTCCCGGAGTTCACTCAAACTCACGTCCATCGAGTCGGTGATGCCAGCCAGCCATCTCATCCTCTGTTGTCCCCTTCTCCTCCTGCCCCCAACCCCTCCCAGCATCAGGGTCTTTTCCAATGAGTCAACTCTTCACATGAGGTGGCCAAAGTACTGGAGTTTCAGCTTTAGCATCATTCCTTCCAAAGAACACCCAGGGCTGATCTCCTTTAGGATGGACTGGTTGGATCTCCTTGCAGTCCATGGGACTCTCAAGAATCTTCTCCAACACCACAGTTCAAAAGCATCAATTCCTTGGTGCTCAGCTTTCTTCACAGTCCAACTCTCACATCCAAACATGACCACTGGAAAAACCATAGCCTTGACTAGACGGACATTTGTTGGCAAAGTAATGTCTCTGCTTTTGAATATGCTATCTAGGTTGGTCATAACTTTCCTTCCAAGGAGTAAGCGTCTTTTAATTTCATGGCTCAGATCATCCCTTTTACCATGTATTTGTTGTTGCTGTTGTTCAATCACTAAGTCATGTTCAACTCTTTGTGACCCTGTAGACTGTGGCACACCAGGCTTCCCTGTTCTTTACCATCTCTTAGAGTTTGTTCAAATTCATGCCCATCAAGTCAGTGATGCTATCTAAACATCTTATCTTCTACTGCCCTCTTCTCCGTTTGTCTTCAATCTTTCCCAACATCAGGCTTTTATATAATGAGACAGCTCTTTATATCAGATGGCCAAAGTATTGGAGCTTCAGTTTCAGCATCAGTCCTTCTGATGAATATTCCTTTAAGATTGACTGGTTTGATCTCCTTGAGTCTTTCCTAGTACCACAAGATCTTTCCTAGTACCACAATTCGAAAGCATCGATTCTTCAGCACTCAGTGCAGGAGACATAAAGAGAGGTGGGTTTGATCCCTGGGTCAGGAAGAGCCTCTGGAGAAGGAAATGACAACCCACTCCAGTATTCTTGCCTGGAGAATCCCTTGGACAGAGGAGCCTAGTGGGCTACAGTCCATAGGGCTGCAAAGAGTTGGACACGACTGATGTGACTTAACACACACACAACCTTCTTTATGGTGCAACTCCCTCAAGAGAACAAAGCAAGAAGTCTGCAGTCTGCAACCAGGAAGAAGACTCTCACCACAGCTCGGCCAGACTGGCACCCTAATCTCAGGCTTCCAGCCCCCAGAACCATGAGAAATGTGTGTGTGTGTATAAAAATGACATAGTTAACAAATTTTGCTATGGCAGTTTGGGTGGACTAAGATACTTTCCCTTAAAGGACCCAAATGGAAATTTATCAAAGGTTTACAGAGGAAATTTTCCTGCAAAACAGAAATAAAGCAAGGCTCCGGGAAGTTTCCCACTGGAGACAGGAATACAGAGCTGATGTTTACTGAGGACAAGTTTCTAAAGCAGGGTGGATGTTAAGAAGCCGTTCGATAATTGAAGCAACGTGGGGCTTTCCTGGTGGTTCAGATGGTAAAGAATCTGCCTGCAATTCAAGAGACCCAGGTTCGATCCCTGGGTCAGGAAGATCCCCTAGAGGAGGGCATGGCAACCCACTCCAGTATTCTTGCCTGAAGAATCCCATGGACAGAGGAGTCTGGTAGGCTACAGTCCATAGGGTCACACATAGTCAGACAAGATTGAAGCGACTTAGCACGCACTCACGCTTGCATCTTCTTCATAAACAAAACAATGAGGTTTGAACACTTCAACTTAGCAAACAGTTGATTTAGGAGGAGGGCATATTCTTAATTATTCTTCTAAAAGGTTTTGTTTTCATGGATAGAAACTGATTTTTTTCAATAGGTGAGAAAGGTCATTAACAGAAATATGTTTCTTTCTCCATATAAACCACTTTCCATCACCTTATTAACAGGGCAGATGAAAACTTTACAGTGTATTCTAAGCATCTATTTGTAATTAGTGGCATAAAATTGATGCATTTTGTGATTAAAAACTTTATTTAAATGGTGTTCAGATTCTTTGTGTGTTTGTGTGTGTGTGTGTCTCTGTGTGTGTGTGTTTCGTTTGGCTATGTATCAGAGAGTAATATACAGGAATACCTTTTTTTATTTTTTACTATTGTACAATATTATAATATGGTTTCTGGAAGATATATTTAGTTTTCCATTATGAATTGATGTCATAAATACTCTCAGGTAATTAGAACTTTAAAAAATCCCAACTCTTCAAATGAGAAGACCAGTCCATAGGTCAGTGTTTTTCTAATTATGGGTTGCAGCTTATTTTTAGGTCATGAAATCACTTAGTGGATCATGGTAATTTTTTTTTTTTTTAATTGAAGAGCGACAGAAAACAACAAAATTATGAGAGCACATTAAAGCAAAAGGTAAATTATATTTCATGAAAACTTTGTTTCAGTAGGTATTGAGTATGATGTTAAATGCTTTCTCATTGTTTTGGTCACAATCATTTGAACCTGGAGGATGCTGTGCTAAATGAAACAAGTCAGAGAAAGATAGATACTGTACAACCTCACTTACATGTAGAATCCTAAACCAGAAGTCATAGAATCAAAGAGTAGAATGATGGGGGTTGCAGGGGCTTGTTGTATAGTGGCCAGAGGGTACCAGTTTTCAGTAAGGAGATGAAAATGTCCGGGGAAATCTGATGTACAGCATGGTGATTTTAGCTAACAACACTGCATATTGGATATTTAAGTATACACCATGACAAAAATAAACTCAAAATGGCTTAAAGACTTAAATATGACATGATACCATAAATCTCCTAGAAGAGGACATAGGCAAAGCTTTCTCTGACATAAATTGCAGTAACATGTTCTTAGCTCAGTCTCCTCAGGCAAAAGAAATAAAAGCAAAAATAAGCAAATGAGACCTAATTAAACATACCAGTTTTTACACAGGAAAAGGAAACCATAAATAAAATGAAAAGACAACCTACAGAATAGGAGAAAATAATGCCAAACAGTGTACCTGACAAGGGCTTAATTTCCAAAATAAATAGCTCATACAACTCAATATCAAAACAACAACCCAATCAAAAAATGGACAGAAGACCTAATGAGACATTTCTCCAAAGACAGATGGCCAATAGGCACATGAAAAGATGCTTACCATCACTGATTATTAGGGAAATGCAAATCAAAGCAACAATGAATTATCACCTCACACCACTCAGAAAGGCCATGGTCAAACAATCTGTGGATAATAAACGCTGAAGGGGCCTGGAGAGAAGGGAACCCTCCTGCACAGGTGGGGGGATAGTGCACCGATGCAGTTACAATGGAGAACAGTCTGCAGGTTCCTCAGCAAGCTAAAAACAGTCAGGACAGGCTCTAGACGAAAAAGAGAGCCACCATTTGACCCAGCAATCTCGCCACTTGGCCTTTATCTGGAAAAGACAAAACCTCTAAATCCCAGAGACACGTGCACCCCAGTGTTCACTGCAACACTATTTCCATCGACCAAAGCATAGAAGCAACCTAAATGTCTACCGACAGATGAGTGGACCAAGAATATGTGGTGTGTAGACACAATTAAATGCTGCTCAGCCATAAAGATGAATGGAATAATGCCCTCTGCAGCAACATGGATGGACCTAGAAATGACCATACTACATCAGCAGAGAAAGAAAAGATCATATGATATCACTTATATCTTACCTCTAAAGAAGATACAAATGAACTTACTTATAGAAATATACTCACAGATATAGAAAACAAAATTATGGTTACCAAAGGGAAAAGAGTGGGGGGATAAATTAGCAGTATGGGATTAATAAACACAGTTATACATGAAATAGTTAAGCAATAACGATTAACTGTGTAGCACAGGGAACTATATCCAATATCTTATAATAGCCTATATGGAAAAATATTCTAAAAAAGAAATACACACACACACACACACACACACACACATATATATATATGAATCACTTTCTTATATACCTGAAGCCTGAAGCTAACACAATAATAAAAATCAACTATACTTCATATAAAGAATAGGGTAGATATAAGCAAATATCAGTGTACTCTATGTATGGGAAAAATGGAAATCTTTGAAACGTAAATATTTCATTAGACTATATAGGAATGAGACTACAGAAAAATTCAAATATCAAATCCTGTTTTCCTTAATTTGCACAGATTCTAAGATAAATTAACAAAAACATCTAAATTTTACTTTTATCATATTTAAGGAAACTTATGAGGAAACGGTAACCCACTCTGCTATTCTTGCCCAAAAATCCCATAGACAGCGGAACCTGGCAGGCTACAGTCCACAGGGTAACAAAGAGTTGGATATGACTGAGCAATTGAGCATACACACACATTAAGGTAAATTAGTTGCTGTATATTGTATTCCTTTGTTTATTATTTCATATTTTAATAAACACATTTTAAATTAATTGAGAGTATCCTGGGATCCTAAATTAGACCACATTAAATTAGCAAACGTTTATTGATCACTATGTTTCAGATCCTATTTTTTTAATTATAATGGTACTTGTTACATGGAAAACCACCAGGAGTTAGGGTTTTCTCAGTGATTTCCAGGAGGGTGGACTTCATCCTTGTATTTTTATGTGTTTAGGCATAAACATCAATTTTAACAGAATCTAGTGGGGAGTTTTTCAACGGTGGTAAATATTTGTATGTGTATTTGTTTTATGTGCTATTCTGGTCTCTCCAGATAATTTATATTTGCTCTAATTCTCCCCACATGAATTTATACTGAGATGCAGGGATAAAATATGGTGATCAATCATTTTCACTATGAACTTTCAGAGAAAAAGCAAAACAATGTGAAAAATGAAAAAGTAAATATCTAGTTATTTTACAATAGCTTTTGATTTCAATTATTCAGATACACCTGTGACGTAATGGCTTCCGTGTCTTCCTTGAGTCCTTTTCTGTAATAGACCACACAGCCAGCTCATATGAAAAACACACAGCCTGTTGTATGAAAAGGCACATATCCTCAAGCAGGAGATATTCTGTAAACACTCGTTCATGGAGCCACAGTGCTGATTTCAGCAAATACTCCTGATTTCAGCAAACACTCCTGGAGCATCTCATGTTAGAGGCATTGCTCCACGTGCAGGGGCACGGTCTCTGCCTTCAAGGAGCTGATAGCATAGAGGAGAAATGAGATGGACCCAATCATAATAGTGTCACAAGTGAACACAGACTATTTAGAAATCAGAACTCACAGTCACACAGTTGAGCCTTCTGTTAGGAACTTTCTCTCAGTATTTGGTACATCTGTACTAGGGGCTCAGGAAATACTCTTTTTCCTCCCATCTTCCATTTGTATGTAGTTCATTACTTAGAATAAGTACTTACTTAAAACACTGCTTTCAAGAAACATCTAGAGAAATTTGATGATTTGTGTTTTTTTTTACTATTTTTCAGTCCCATATATCATTTTCTTTGTTTATGATAGCTCACTTGGCAATATCATCTTTCTTTCTGCCATCATATTCAAGGACTATTCCAAGGTGGACAAGTTTATTCAAATAACAACAATATTACCTAAGTTTCCGTTTATTCTGCCACTATACTGTCAAGTTTAAAAACCACTCTACTTAGCCAGGCCAGTCTTCCTTCAGTTGATACTTATCTCTTGTCATTCGTCTTTGTACTCATTTCCCTTTTTTTTTCCCCTAATACTTTGCATACATTTCGAAGACCACTTTGAATTTTTGATTCAAGCACTAGAACTTATCTTTAAAGTCATAATTTACAACAATGCAACCTTATTACTCATAGTAAAAGGAATGTGAATGTCCATAAAGTCAAAAGATATCAAGTGCTCATGTTAATAAAACCAACATTCTTTGTTTCTAAACATATGATCTTAACTTAGAGGAATATCCACTGCTCTATGCAAGAGGGACTACCATGTGTAAAAAGGAAAGGATTTCAGTCCTGTCAAAACAGTCCCAAACAATTTTCCTGCTCGCCTACCCTCCTCCTATCAGCGTTTCTAAGTTTCCCTCATTCAGTCTGCACTCAGGGAAGCCAAGGAAAGATCTCAGAGTCTGAATCCAAACATAATCACGAGAGTGTGCCAACAACAAAGTCAAAACATAACCCTAGCTGTGGAAATCACAACAGCAGTTTCAGGCGCGGGCGTCGGATAGATTCACTGACCTGACGAAATGTCTATCTGGTTCATCTTGGTCTGCGTGACGTTGATGTGAACACCGACTTTGCTTTCAGTGAGGTCAATCTCCACGTTGCCCAAGTTATCTGCAAAATGACTGAAAAGCAGGAGACCATTGGGGTTCCAAGTCCTGAACTGGAAGCTGACCGAAAACAGGTCCTGGTGAAGCCGTCCGGGCACCTCCAGATAGCTGGTAGCGTTGAAAAAGACAGGTACCGTGTAAGGCTCCACACATGAGAAACTCAAATTTCCCTGGAAGACAGAAGGGCATGCTTTGAGGAAAATGTAGAGCAAAATAAGCACCCATGTAAGACAGCTGACCAAGTGAGAGTTGTACACATTTCAAAGCAGAGCTCGAGCTGTGTGCAATTCCTATGTGCAGTCATGTGACAAGGATTCACATGTCCTTGAAAGGACATGTCCTGGCATGTCCTTTCTGTTGTAGCTAACAGAGTTCAGCAGCTGGCTATCAGACTGTGGGATTCATACAAGAACCTTGCATCATGGATATGACAAACTGACAGCCTGGTGTGATGGGCTGGCTATGGAATGGATAATCCCTGTGTGGTGGGCTTGGGAGTGGACCACTGGACTTTCTGAAGAAAGCAAAGAGCTGCTTCCTCCTCCCCCACAACTGATGGTGCATCAGATAAGGAGGAGATGCCTCTGTTTTCTTTTGGATGGCCTTGGTCAATTATTTATTAATACATAAATCTGGTCTCACTGGGAATGATGATCTCTTGGTTGCTGTTTATTAAACTAAGATGGGGCAAATATTCTTGAGTCTTATCCCCATAACTAATATACATGAATTAATATTAACTAGTTAGCCAAACCTATGGTTTTTCCAGTAGTCATATGGATATGAGAGATGGACCATAAAGAAAGCTGAGCACTGAAGAATGGGTGCTTTTGAACTGTAGTGATGGAGAAGATTCTTGAGAGTCCCTTGGACTGCGAGGAGATCCAACCAATCAATCCTAAATGAAATCACCCTGAGTATTCATTGGAAGGACTGATGCTGAAGCTCCAATACTTTGGCCACCTAATGGGAAGAGCTGACTCATTAGAAAAGACCCTGATGCTGGGAAAGATTGAGGGCAGGAGGAGAAGGGGACGACAGAAGATGAGATGGTTAGATGCCATCACTGACTCAATGGAGATGAGTTTGAGTAAGCTCTGGGAGATGGTGAAGGACAGGGAAGCCTGGCGTGCTGTAGTCTATGAGGTCGCAAAGAGTCAGACAAGACTGAGCAACGGAAAAACAGATTATTTTGTTATTCAACTCAAACACTCATTTATATTCCCATGAAATGTGCATATATATCATAATACATTAATGCTTTCAGACACAGTGACAGGAATGTATAAAAGGAAAAGAAAACTTTTAATTGAAGCTCCCTTCTCCCCCTCATGCTTCCTCTGTTTGGTACAAAGAAATCTGATTATTTAGATACACTGAATTTTATATTCTATTATCTAAGTACTTTCCTTTTAAAGATATGAAAAAAAAATCTACATTTTTTGCCATTTTTTTTTAATCCCACTATATCTTGAGGAATATGATTTGAAGGCATTTTTTTCTTTATTGTTTCCTTAAACATCACCACATACTTATCCCGAGAGGCAGAGTTCTTCCATTTTAGTACATTAACCATTTAACCTAAGTTAGGCTGACCCCCCCCAATTAATATTCAAATTAAATTTGTGCTGCACCTGCATGTTCATGCATGCTAAGTCGCTTCAGTCATGTCCAACTCTTTGTGACCCCATGGACTGCAGCCCTCCAGGCTCCCCTATCCATGGGGTTCTCCAGGCAAGAATACTGGAGTGGGTCACCATGCCCTCTCCAGGGGATCTTCCCCACCCAGGGATCAAACCAGCATCTCTTATGCCTCCTTCATTGGCAGGCAGGTTCTTTACCACTAGGGCCACTTCGGAAGCCCTGTATCTTCACAGATGATTATATGACTATTTTTAAAGGCTTACTTTTCCCGATGAAAAGAACTGTTTATGCACAAAAACTGACATGTCCTAACTGTCCACTTGCCTGTGTTGTGGAGACTGTCTCCCAGCAAAAGTTCTAAGTGATGGTGCTGATTCTGGAGTCAACATTTAATGAGGAAATGGGTGTGTGTAAGGAGAATGGTGCAGGATAAGTGCTGAGCCACTTACACAGAAATATTAGCACCTGACATCTTCAAAGGCAAATCTGCTCTGTAAATATTTGCCTTTGTAGAGCAACTTGCAAAATGTCCTGCCTGCCTCTACGCTGCCTAAACGTTTTAATATACATGTTTATTTTTGTTTAAAAGCCTTTTTTTGTGTCTGCTCCTTCCATTTTAACAAATGTAATTATAGATAATTCAGGCTTTTAAAAATGTCTTTGTTATTCAGGTTAAAATACCATTTATAAGCAACAATATATTGTAGTTAAATGTGACTTTGGAATGAGTCTCCAGAGTGCAATTCTCTGTAGTTTGAGAACCTAATGGATACATGTGAGGACCAACTGGGAGGTTTGGGCAGAAATAACACTTTACTACTTCTTAAAGGTGTAAATAATGGGAAGGGTATTATGATGATTTGGATTCTGTATCTTTCTGTCTTAGGTGATAATATCTAATGAAACAAAAGGATTCTGATGCCATTTTATCCAAAGCTTAAAATAACATATATATATATATACACACACACACACACATTATTTATATATATATAAATATATATATATATATATATATGCTGCTCTAGATAAGAAATGACACAGCATAGAAAGAGACCATGACCTTGGGACTGTATACTGTGAATACATAATCTTTGTTTGCCACTCATATGCATTACCTTGGAAAGTTATTTTTCTAAGTTAAATTCCAGTTTTTATCTACAAAATATTTATGACAACATCTCCCTTCTAGTATTGCTCTTAGAGTATCATCAAGGTAACAGGTCTCACACAGTACCTTTTACCTATACATGGAGCTATTATTTTTCCCTATAGTCAATATCTTGTAAGAACATTTCACCAAAGTTCAATTTTTAACTGTTAATATAAATTCATCATTAATTTAAGAAAGATAATTAGTAGAACCATTCTACATTCAACTCTTATTTTATGAGCTTCACTGGTGACTCAGAGATAAAGAATCAGCCTATCAATGCAGGAGACACAGACTTGATCCCGGGGTCAAGGAAATCCACTGGAGAAGGAAATGACAACCCACTCTAGTATTCTTGCCTGGGAAATCCCATGGACAGAGGAGCCTAGTAGACTACATCAATGGGGTCACAAAGAGTTGGACATGACTTAGAGACTAAACAACAAATTATTTTATAGTTTCTTATATCCAACCAGAACTCCTGTTTATTCATTAGGCATTTCCATTTGTCCCCTCAATTTATGAAAACCCCAGGCTCAAGTTTTGGATAACAGATCCATCAAAGTCAGAACATAGTGCAAACACGCATGACATTTTCTATTCCCACTGACTACCAAATACATGGATCTCTGGATTCCCAAAATCTTCCCATTGATACTTTGGGATTGAAGAAACTCCTGTTCTTGCAGAATCAGAAGGAACCCACATACCAGATTCATAAGTTTCTCTTATAGTGATCTTATATGGTGTTGTAGACAGGCAAATGGCAACCCACACCAGTATTCTTGCTTAGAAAATTCCATGCACAGAGGAGTCTGGTGGGTTACAGTCCAAGGGTCACAACGAGTCTGACATGACTGAGAGACTACATTTTCACTTTGAAATAGTTCAACTTGGAAACACACACCAGAGCCAGGACCACTGTGAGTTTCTGAGTCACAGACTTCACTATCCAATCTAATCCATCTTTATTCAATTGCATAATACTTAGTATGTTTAGAGCTTTGACAAGAAGCTTATTTCTTTATATATCCGGGTGAATCAGCTTTGGAAACATGAAAAAAAAAAAAAAAAAACTAATAAAGCTCCTGGCTTTTAAAATTTTAAAATACTGAATTACATCATCATCAAGAAATGTAGCAGTCTATACAATGTGACATTTGGAAGCATGCTGCTGCTGCTGCTGCTGCCACCAAGTCGCTTCACTCGTGTTCGACTCTGTGCGACCCTCTAGACGGCAGCCCACCAGGCTCCCCCGTCCCTGCGATTCTCCAGGCAAGAACACTGGAGTGGGTTGCCATTTCCTTCTCCAATGCATGAAAGTGAAAAGTGAAAGTGAAGTCGCCCAGTCATGTCCGACTCTTAGCGACCCCATGGACTGCAGCCTACCAGGCTCCTCCATCCATGGGATTTTCCAGGCAAGAGGGCTGCTGATTTGAGGGCTGCTGATTTAAAGGCTGCTGAACAGTTGGGATGATTGTCCTTCTGTAATGTGAAATCTAGAAACTCTGGGGCTAAAATTCCAGGCCTCATCTGAAGCAAATTTACTATTTACAGTAATTTTGACTCAAAAATCAGTATCTAGTCTTAGAGTACATTCAGTATCTTCATATTTTCAGGTACCTCTAAAGTTAGTTTTATTTTGAGCCCACAAGCCTAATAACGAATGTTATGTTACTGTTTGTCCATTAACAGTCCAGACAAAACAAAATTTCTTTGATTTTTCTAGGAACTGATGTTATGGGGGTGGAAAATCTTACCACATTTGAGGGCTCAAGTTTCTTCCTTCTTGCCAGATCTGTTATGTTGATGCCATTGTAGTTAATGCTTTCCATGCAGCCTTTGAAATTCTTTCTACTGCTGGAACTTGGTTTTCCAGAGAAAGGTATGCCTCCAAAGGTTATCTTTGAGAAAAAGATAAAATGTAAACATTCACACTGTATTCGGCTTAAACAAATAAAAACATTTACAATAAATTAGACAAAACTACTAACAGCCAAAGTCAGTTATTGTAACCTCAGCCAACATATACAGACATTTTTTCTGTATATGCCTCTAAAGTCTGGTGCATATTAAATTATGTTGTTATTTAAGTATATACTGATTATATGAATTTTGAAAATTAGATTATAACTTGAGCAAGAAAATAGCAACAACTTCTAAGCATTTTTAATACCTGGAAGGTATTTTATCAATTTTCCTGACAATGTTCTAAAAGATTTTACACAGCAAACATCTTTTATAAATATCAAGCATATATTTTTATGCTTATAGTATCAATAAATGTTACTAGTCATCATGAAATAACCAGAGCTAATATATTAAGTTTATGACTTCAGCCCAAAGGAAGGAATCTTGTATTCACCCTATTTAGACATTGTAGTCTAATGATCACTAGAGGAAAAAAATTGTTAGGCTTATTATGAATACAGTAAACAGTTCCAAAAGTCTCACTGCTATATTGATTAGAAATATCTTTGGGTTTGGAGGCTATGATTTGAGAACTACAGGCTTAAAGATATTATAGGTCTCATAAATCCTGAGGAATAAGGTCAGTGCTCCTTCCTGTGATTTTTAAGCAATTGTTAAAATCACAATAAAAAGAGAACATATATTTTTCCAGATACCTTTGATCAAATTACATTATTACAATATCAATTTCATATAATAGAAAATTATACTTAATTATGTATTGCCAATAATAATGTGTATTGCTAATAGTGAATAAATCTATTAATCATAGCTATAATATCAAGATATATAATCCAGACATTATATTTCTTTTAAGTAGT
>SJYT01016833.1:288547-306030 GCA_006410635.1 Cephalophus harveyi
GTTATAGTGCTTTGACATTTTAGCTTTTTTAATGTAAATGTTTAAAATTATCTTTAACAGTTTCTTAAGTTTTAGTTTGCAATGTTGTGTTAATTTCAGGTATACAGCAAAATGGTTCAGTGATATATATATATGTTCCTTTTCAGACTGTTTTACATTATAGGTTATTTAAAGATACAGAATATAGTTCCCTGTGCTGTACAGTAGGTACTTGCTGTTTATCTATCTTATATACAGCAGTGTGCATATGCATTTTAAATTCTTAAACAGTTTTAGGGAAAAAAACACAAATTAATAATAGTTTATGAGACAACCAAAAAATTTAAAAACACTTAAAATGCAATTAAATGTACTAATAACAGCTAAATATATACTATACATCATTTACCTTAGAGTTTATGGGAAGAAAAGAGAAAAACTGAGAATAAACACACAAAAAAGAATCAGGAATCTACAAAAGGAAAACCAGGGGTGTTCTGAAATACATTAGGGAAATATTTTCAAGTGGCACTGAACTGAACTTATTAGGTGCTATATACATGTACTTAATACCATAGGTTAGGATTACTGAGACTTTAATGGAGTGTTGAATTTCCTATCCACAATTTATTTTACCAATTTCTGCTCCAGTTGATAGTAATAAAATTCCATGCTTAATGACATGCAGCATCATACTGTGAATAATATTACTAAATACTATTACAGTTGAAAGTATTGCTTTATTCCTCCTCACTGTGCAGAGTTTCTTTATTGGGGGACTCCTATTTTCCTTTGGGATGATGACTCAGACACTCCTTACAGTTTCTCTCTTTTCAACAACCTTCAGCTCATGTCCTACCCTATAGAAGGTAACCTGGTGAAGCATCACAGGCTCAATTTACCAGATTCCTTACAATTAAGAGAAGTGGGTTTAAATCCCAATTTCAAATATCATCATTTGATATTAGGTGGTCACGTCTTTCTTGTTATATGTCCTCATCGACAAAATATTCTCTAATATCATCATCATTTTCACGGTTAAAAAAAAATAGCTGCAGTTGTTAGATTAATAATCAGATATTGATATGACTCACATTATTGCCTTATTAATGACACTGTTGTTCAGTGACAACCTTGACTTCTAAAAAAGAAGTGCATCGACCATTTTGTTACCTGCCAAGAGTTTCAGAAGTGAGACAGGGCTTACCAGACACCTCTGGGTGTCCTTACTCTCACCATATTTAAGAAAATAATACTGCTTTTCAGCTGAGCACATGCTCTGCAGCCAATACATGGCATTTACCAACCTCTTAGAACTAGTTGGTCTCATGAGATTTAAGCCAAAGGGTTGTGTGTGACTCTAAGAACTATAATTAAAGGAGGAATTGGGGCACAGTGTTCTTCACTCCCTCCTTCACACTGTCTGGAATGAAAAATGGAAAGTGAGTAGTCAACTTGGAGTGAGTTGCAGAGGGCATGGAGGAGCACTGGAATAAAAGGAGACTGGGGTCTTGACCATCATGGTGCTGCCTTATGAGCCCAGGGCTAACTGCCTACAGGCCCCTTTAAGGAGAAAGGAATAAACGTGTCTGTTATATGCAGTCTAATTAATTATAACTGATAATACGTAGTAATATCTGTTATTCCCGGATGCCTCCTCTCAAACAAGCCATGTGCTACTATTTTCACTTTATGGAAAGGGAATATGAGTCGTCCAATGTCACACAACCAGGAAGGGGCAAAAAGGGATTTAAACCCAGGCTTAATGGCTCCAATTTGAGCTCATACACTTGATTTTCTCCAAAACTGCATCAAGTTGAGATACAAAGGTACACCCAGGCATTTGCATGTGTACCATCTGCCGATAATTGCAGTATCTAAGGAAAGTAATTGGGCAGTAGCTCTACAGAGAGAAGTAAGTTGAGTCTCTCCTGACTCTCTCTCAGTCAATTTAAATTTCTTTGTACGTCTCCCTGACAAATATGTCTCAGGCATTTGAGTCCACAGGTGAGGTTTTCAAACATGGTATTCTATCTAGAAGGGCTCTGAAGTGTTGATGAAACTGCTGACCATATAGAAGGCGTTGTGTTGTGTGTGCATGAATATTCATAGATTTCACTGCAAAGTCAACAGGGACTATGATGCCAAATTTTTAATTCTGTTTTTTTGAAAATTGGAATTGTGTTTGCCCATTGCTAATGTTTTAGGATTTCTCACCTCTTCTAGAGTACTTCAAAGTTTATTAATGGAGAATGAATAATTCATCTTTAAATTCTTTCAGATTGTAGGAGATAGGTCACATAAGCCAAGATTAAAACTAATTTAGAAAAGATAGGAATTTGGGGAATTTTCACATTCTTTGCCTTTCAACAATCATTTTCACTTTCAAGAGATTTTTTTTGGGGGTAATTATTCCCTGATAACCTTACATTTATTTTAATGTCAATAAAAGTCTCTGTATCAAAGTTTATATTGCAATCAAGAACAAGCAATTTATAATTACCAATAAAAAGATTATGACAATTTATTCTGGTTTTGTTAAATGGCCCTGATAACATAACAAATGGTCCTTTTCTTCAAATACATGCTACTTCAGTTCCAAGTTTTAAAAAATATTTTAATAACTCATTAACAATTTAATAAAATGACCTATATTAATAAATTAGGTTGTGAAGCTATAAGTTTTCTTTGGAGAATAAAATGAAAATGGTATATGAAAGTATATAATTAATAATAATTCAACAAGACAGCATAAAGCTGAAGCAGTCACTTGATGCATGACAATTTACACATCCTCAGGTTTACCTCATAGTCCAGATCCAGGTAGTCAAACTCCCCATTGGTGCGGAAGTGCTGCGTGCTTCTGTCCAGGGTGAGGTTGATGCTCCGGCCCTGGCGCTCGATGACCACAGAGTGCCAGTGGTGATCATCCAGCAGACTTCCTGTCATCACGGACGTGTGGCCGTATATGGGGCCAAGCTGGTTGCTTCCTGAATCACGTGAATGGAAAAGCAACCAGGTAAAGACACCAGAACTCTATCTCATCTACTACACCATGGGCAGACATTCTTATGGCACCTCTGTCTATTGTAGTTTACATAGGACAACCAGCATGGAATGATACTTAAAAATAGTTGCATGTTCAAACTACATAAAAGCTATTAAAGATGGGAAAATCTCTGTTCCCTTAAAAACCATGAGCTTTTTTTTTTTTTTTTTTCAATTACTGAGCCACGAATTCTTCTAAGTTTGGTATATTCCTTATGAAGTCAGTGCCCCGTGGGCTCTGGAGCCAGAGTCCCTGGATCCTATGCTGTTCCATCACTGGCTTTTGCTCCATGATCCTGGCCAAGGTGACTGCTCTCTGAGCCTCTCTTTGGTCATATGTAAAAAGGGAAAAATAAGAGTACCTGCTTTACAAAGCTGCTGTGAGAATTAAATTAATCCGTACAAGCAAAGAACTTATTTCTTGACATACGGTGAATGTTCATTAAAAGTTACCTGTTAATTTTTATTATTGTTGTTGTTATTATTATTATTGGTCAAGAAAATACAACATGACAAATATTTTTTGATTCCTAAAGCCATAATCTTAAGCACAACATAATATTTAATGTCATGGAAAATTTGCTCAAGTTATACTTTAAAATAAAAATCTGCAAAAGTACATATGTAGCATTAGTTCAGTTTTGAAATAAGATCTCCATAGCAACAGGACTATAAATAAGAGTGGAAGGTTGTGAGAGTGTGAAATATTTATTAAGGTCATCTCTGGATGCTGTTTACATATTTTATACCATTTTCTATTTTGTCTAATCAAGCATTGCTTTTTATGGTCAGGCAAAACTAAATGCTATAAAATAGACTATTGCTTCAGAATAAATAGCATAATATAAATAAAATAAACACACAATTGACTGAAGAATTATTTCCTTTTTTCACACTTATGATGCTAATACACCTATACCTGACATTTTCTATGGATCTCCTATATGAAATTTTTTTTTCCTTTTGGTGATGAAATCAAATGTTTCCCTGTGACTGTGATTATGATTGTGTACGTACATAGGGATGGGAGAGGAAGAAAAGAAAGAATAAGCTTAAGTGAAAGAATACATTCAGTTTTATTACATTAAATATTTAGACTAGAAGACTAAGCAGTATCTAGCTGTGCCTGTATTAAGGAAATAGCATTAAAACTGAGAGTGGATATCTGAGTGGATGTGTTTCCATGGTTGTCATAAATTTGTCAATAATACTCTATGTAAACTGCTTTCCAATGACACGGTAATGATCTTTTTGTATGAGGCCATATGATCAGTTCTTGTTTCAGAATAGTAACATCACACTTTTACAAGGCCCAGCAGCTTTTAAAGGCTACTCTGTGTGTTTCACTTTAAAAAAAAAGGGAAAAGTTTGAAAAAATAAATTACTTTAGATATGATCCAATTTTATAAAGAATTAATATGTAAAGCATTAATCACTTATTTCCACCACTAAAAATAGTGTGGTCTAGTTCCTCCAGACATTTTTTTAAATTATATAATCATATAATTCATATACATGTAAAATATTGATATAACATTTATAGTTTGCCTACTATTTTAATTTAATGCCTGTCAATATTCCCCAATTTATTCACAGATATTTTAAACACATACCAATATGTTTCTATGTGTTAATCTTTTTTTCTTTCAAGATTTGTTATTGTAACTAACATCGCAAAGTATACATTCTTGGAATAGTTTTCTTGTTATGGAAACCATTTTTTCTCTCAGATAAGATTTTGAATGTGAAAAGTTTTATAATGAAGAATAATCTTTGTAGACACTATATTAAGTATTATAAACTGAAAAGAACTGAAATGTATTTTTTAGTATACTACTGATTTTCAAAGTAATAAAAGCAATATATGGGAAACAAGCCATATTTAAGAAAGAGAGAACCATGTTGATAAGAAAATCAAGCAGGCAGGATCTCTTTGTGTTCTGTCAATTTTATAGCTTTCCATTGGGATGCATTTAACAGGCAAATTTTAGTTATTGATATAATTTAGACTACAAAATCTTTATAGAATCCTAAAATCACTAAACATAAAAATATGGAATATATGATGCCCCTCAAACAACTCTTGAATAAACTCTGAAAATTTTAGGCCAGCAAGAAAGAGGATAGATATATTATTGATTTGTATAAGTTGTAATTCTGAATGTCAGTATCTGTCTTGTGGACCTTCCCTTTAGTTTTAACTAAATCTTAACTATATTATCAAAATACAAACATGCATTAGGCTTGTCCACTTAGAAACAACAACAAAAGCCCAAAACAAAATAGTAACTCCTTCTTTGAGTTTCATCTCACTCTCTAACCAGCATATTATTTCTCTGATTCCTTCATTTCTAGTTGATTATACTTAAAATAGTCATTTGCACCCTTTTTATCTTTTCTTAAGTGACGACAATAAAACCACTATTCTTTCTATTTTAATGAGAGTAGATCAACAGTAACTACTATGTTGCCAGGGACCTCACTTTTCTGTTTTAAATGACATTTGAGGTGACTTCGACACAGCAGACCATAGAGGACAGTCTCTTCTCCTTCCCTGCTCTCTGTGATGCCATATACTCATATTTCCTCCTATTCACTGTCTCTTCTCCTCAGGCTTCACGTAGCACCTTCTCCTGTCAATATCACACATGGAACTCCCGAATAGAATCTCAATTTTGATGACTATCAGGCAGCTAAAAAGCACCATGTTCCAACAGATCTCTGCTGCTGCTGCTGCTGCTAAGTCGCTTCAGTCGTGTCTGACTCTGTGTGACTCCATAGACAGCAGCCCGCTAGGCTCCTCTGTCCCTGGGATTCTCCAGGCAAGAACACTGGAGTGGGTTGCCATTTCCTTCTCCAATGCATGAAAGTGAAAAGTGAAAGTGAAGTCACTCAGTCGTGCCCGACTTTTAGCGACCCCATGGACTGCAGCCTACCAGGCTCCTCCGTCCACGGGATTTTCGAGGCAAGAGTACTGGAGTGGGTTGCCATTGCCTTCTCCAACAGATCTCTAAACTTTCTCTATTGGAAGGAATTAGTACTCCTCCATTAGAAGAAACTGAAGATAAAATAAGGCTTTCTCTATTTCTAAAAATGGTACAAATGTCTATTTGGAACTCAAGCCATACCCTAGGGTTATTCTTTATATGTTCCCTTTCTTTTTTACTCCATACTCAATTAATTACAACCATACTAACTTTACAACCAAAACCATCTCCCAGGTGAATCTGTTTTTCTACATCTCCCCTGAAAGCCACCTTCTGCAAGCAGTGGTCATCTCAGTTACACCAGGCAGAAGTCCAGCTGTGACGCTCATGTTCATGCAAGCATTTTCTCTTACAGAAGTCTCAGTACATTTCTAAAAATAAGATCATGAGGCCATATAGTTTAAAGTCTACCAACAGCTTCCCATTCTTAAAATAACATCTAATTTCATCTTCTATCCTATGAATACCCTTACTAGCCTCCTTATCTTGTTCCTTGGGCAGATCGGGTCTTACTCTCATGATTCTTTCTCAACTGCTTTGTCTCAGATATTTTCAGGGCTTGTTTTTGTCATCACTGAAACTTTATCATGAATATCTTCTTGGAGAGGACTTTCCTCACTACATATTCTAATATTTACCCCCTTGCCTACACAGTATCCTTTATCATATCAAGCTTGTTTAATTGATTTCATACTACTCATCAGTATTTGAGGCCATTTCTTCTGATTATTTGTTTTAAAATAATAGATAATACAGTGTCCAGCTGTATGCCAAATGCTAGTATCGTAACTGCATAGAACAGGTGTTGAATACATATTTACAAATGAGTATGTATATAAATATATACCAAGCACTATGAATTAAAAATGAATTGACAATCAACATAATGTGAACTCTTTTGATAATTTACATTTTAAGGATTAAAGACCATTAGCATTTAACTAACAGGGATACCAATAAATGGAAGGAACGGTGCCAAAAATCAGAACATACCTAGGTTTAAACTGAAGACCAGCTTGGCTTTTTTGAGTTCCAAAGTAATATAATCCCCTTGCTGTCCTTCCCCGTGTAAGATTACCCCTTCACTTTCAGAAGTTTTAAATTTCAAGGCAATGACATCTTTCAGTGTTTTCATCTTCTTGTTTCTGAATCGATATGGTAACACAACATGGCCATCGAAGTTGATAACATCAGCCCCTAAAAGAAGAAATAAATAACATTTTAGTTTTGTTAGTGTATGTTGACCTTCACTGTGAAGTATATCTTTTTCCAATGGGTATCCACACTGAATAAATGACAAAAAAGGGTGTTTTTTTTTTCTTGAAAACTCATTAGTCCTGGGTTCTCCTTCTCTATTTTTGTTTTATTCTGTGTCTTGAAGTGGATTTTATGGAAAGGACTTGTATAGAATGATGATAGAAAACCCTTAACAATTTAAAACTCTTTCTTCAACTGTCATACTAAATATAAGTTCCATCAATGCTTCAAAATTTTTGACTTAGAAATTTGAAGTTTACCTGAAAAGTAAAAATGTTAATCCTTGAGATATTATGAGACTTTAATATTTTCCTTCTTAAATGAGGCTAAGTGTTCATGATTTTAAATATAGATTTTGCTAACAAATTTTCTTTTCTATTACATAATAATAAAGGATCTTAGAAGGCAGAGTTTGTGGTATAATAATTTTCTAATTTTTTTATATAATACTACATTTTCAGTAAACTTTATGGTAGTACCTAGAGTTTATAATGAATTGAACTTTAACTTGCTTTATCCCTGCTCTTAGGGTGGCTGTTTCAAATTCCTTATTAACCCCTTGCCTTTCCAATAGAGAAGTGTGTTGCCCATGTTCTTAACTACTCTGAAAAAAGACAGTCTCACCCATATATGATTAGAAGAACACAAATCTAATCTATGCTGTGAGTAGTTGTAGTTTGATCTTAAGGAGTTTCACTGAAAACATGAAATTATATAAACTTTTACAAAGTATGAACAACTTTTTCCCACTCTCAGAAACAGATAGTGGGCAACAGTATAGTAACTGTTTCTTATTCACACCAGAAATAGGAAATGAAAGGATCTTATTTATTATGCACTGTTGCTTTGTAGGTTACCAACATACAGAATGGGTCAGTGATGAACTGCAATAATCCAGATCAAATTTTAAGTGCAAATAGAATCTTAGTCACTGCAATCAGACCTTTTTCAATAAAAACACTTTTAGCTTTTAAAGTAGAAAACCGAGTCACGTTGGCTCTAAAAATGACGACGGTGTGTGTGTTCAGTCGTGTCCAGCTCTTTCTGACAACATGGACCTTAGCCTGGCAGGCTCCTCCTGCCCTTTCCAGGCAAGAAGCTGGTGGAGCAGCTTGCTCTTTCTGCCTCCAGTGGATCTTCCCAACCCAGGGATCGAATCCGTGTCTCTTGGTCAAACCTAGTCACACTGGAAACCTAATCACATTCAATAGCTCTAATTATCTCAGGATTATAAGCCAGGATGAAGCCTGCCTCTAGTTTGGGGTCAGATTGTGCCAGAGAACCCAGAGAGAGAGACACTGGAGAAAAACTAACAGCAAGTTGAAAACCTGACGTAAATATCTTCTTATCACACATCCTAGTTCTCTTGTTAGCTTCAATCAGCCTGGGGGATATTCTGGATCCTGCTAACAGTAGCAACAGCCAGCTACATCATGGTGGTGAAGGTGCAGAGCTACCAGAGGTTGGTTATAGTCAGTCTTTTTTCTGTGCAGTACTTGCCAGCATAAGTTTTGCTCTTAACTAATGCCATAAAGTGAATTGTCACAAATCCACTTATTCCAAATATTACTTAAAAGTATCTCTAAGTTTTCCCTTCAAATCAATAGACTTTGAATATTTTAAAAACATGATATATCTTGTTAGCAAAAACATTTCTGATTTTAAGTGACAGTTCAGAGAATCATTGCATTCTAAAAAGTTCACAAGGAAAAACATAACTTGGAACTTTGTTTTAATTCTCACAGTCAATTATTTACTGTAAGACTTTATACAGTCATAAAAAGACTTTCTTAATCAATGGAATTCTGTTCTGAGACTGTGAATCACCGAGGTTTATTTTACTATGGAGGAAAAGAAGCAGACATTAAATTTTGGCTTCTGCTAACACTGCAAAGCCAATTAGATTTTAGCTTAATCATCTGTACTGTCACAGCTGAATTCCAATTGCACTATCTTTATCATCTGTGATGAGAGATAAAACAGAGAAAAAGTAGAATCTGATTATCAGATCCCAGGTTGAATTTATAATCCAGCAGTTGGCAGAAATTACTTTTTGTCTTGCAAAGTGCATAAACAAAAAAGTCAGGAGGAGGGAGTAAATTCTGAATCCCAGAAAGTAATTCTGCAGTCAGTTTCATATCAGTGACAGTTGAATAACAGACACATCATCATTTTATATACCTCCAATATATATTAATTGACAACAAACATTCCCCATTCATCTCTTAGGAAGTAAATGTTCCCAGAGCTTAGACAGAGGAAGGAATTCACCCCTCCTATGCTTTCTCCTAACTCAAAATCTACATTCAGTTTTGGGCACTGCTGCTGCTGCTGTGTCACTTCAGTCGTGTCCGACTCTGTGTGACCCCATAGACGGCAGCCCACCAGGCTCCCCCATCCCTGGGATTCTCCAGGCAAGAATACTGGAGTGGGGTGCCATTGCCTTCTCCAATGTATGAAAGTGAAAAGTGAAAGTGAAGTCGCTCAGTCGTGTCTGACTCTTAGCGACCCCATAGACTGCAGCCTGCCAGGCTCCTCCGTCCATGGGATTTTCCAGGCAAGAGTACTGGAGTGGGGTGCCATTGCCTTCTCCATTTGGGCACAGAATAGTGATTTATACAAATGTTGATGCCTTTCTTCCTTAGTTTTATGCAAATGAAAAAAGTGACAGGAAGGACGAGCATGTTTTTTCCTTCAGACAGTCCTAGGATATTAACAAAAACATGAAGAAATGTTATTCATGAGGATCAACTCTCATCTTACAGGTGGTCAGTGGTCAGCTGAAAAACATACAGTACTCTCTGAGCCAGGTCTCTCACCTTGCCACACCCAAGCTGTTCTTCCAGGAATGGGTTAAATGCTTGCACAAGGTTAGCCTGTGGATGTGAACTCAGAGTTGGCTTTGAAACTACAAATTCCCAGAAGTAATCTATGGTATATAATTTATACATAAACATATACCATACACTTTTAAGAGACTCTGAGATACTGTAAAAATCTATCAGAGTTTAGTTCTTTTTCCTACAACATACATTACAATTTCATTTGACATCTAATAATATGTTGTGCTTATTTTGGGACAAGCCACATTTTTCCCCCTATTACCCTGATTGCTTTTCACTCCTTAGAATAAAGTTTTCTCTGCAGTGATTAAATGTGTGGTTGAGCTGTTTAAGTAATCTGAACTACAATATGGCTAGTCAAAAAGTGAATGCAAAATCAGAGTGCGTCCATGATTTAGTTTCTAACAATAACTCAGAGAGGTTGGAGTGTGTCCAATTCATCAAATCATCATAGTAGCGAAAGCTTTTTCTCTCTTTTTATTTCATTGTTACCTACCCTTCAGTTTCTCTAAGTTTGTACACACTCAGATGAGATATTTTGGAAAAGTGTTTTTCATCTAAAGATTGTACAATTTTAAAAAGTGCCCTTGCTAATTTTTACTGCAAATGTAATATATGTTTATTGTTAAAAAAGAAATTAAACAACATTCTTAAACAATAAGAAATTAAACAATACATTTCCACAGAATGTAGAAAGTGAATCCCCAAAACAAGAGATCAGCAGTGTTAACTGGATAACAGGTTGGTGCATCTTTCTAGATTTTCTCTCTCTCTCTCTCTAATGTATGGAATGATCTATATATTATTCCATATACATGAGTGTGTGTGTGTATTTAGAGAGAGGGTGGGGAAGGGAAAGAGCAAGGAGAATGTAGTTTCATTTAATTATGGTTCAAAATGTGTTTCTGGCAATGTATTTATAATGTGGAAACCTGAACGTTTTAGTAAATTAATATATTGTAATGATCTTCATGCAGCAAGGTACTTAAAATAAAGTAAGAATGTATATAATTTGCAATATAATTTATTCTATTTATTTGAAAAAACTAAACTGTATTTGTATACAGCACCACAAAGTAAACAAATACTTAGGAAATACTTCTGTTTTCCTGTTTTCTCTTAAATATTTCCTTATAGAAAACTTAGAATAATAGGAAGGTTTAAATAAAAATAAAAGGACAATTCTATTTTCATGAAATAACCACTTACATTTCTGATTATTTTAATTTGTATATATGCAGTTTGGACAAGGAAATGGCAACCAACTCCAGTATTCTTGCCTGGAAAATCCCATGGACAGAGGAGCTTGGTAGGTGACAATTAGATACACAGAAGGATCACAGTCCATATAGTTTTGTTACTGAACACTATGTTTTTTTCTTTTATCTCACTGTTTTCCTCCAAATCAGGATTTTAATTAGCTAAAAATATATGATCATTTAGATGTATGTTTTCTTCAATGAGTATCTGCTTTACAGTTTCGTTTTTAATACACTTTTTATTTTAGAATAATTTTTGATTTAAAGAAAAGTTGCAAAGATACAAAAATATAATTTATTCTATTTATTTGAAAAAACTAAACTGTATTTGTATACAGCACCACAAAGTAAACAAATACTTAGGAAATACTTCTGTTTTCCTGTTTTCTCTTAAATATTTCCTTATAGAAAACTTAGAATAATAGGAAGGTTTAAATAAAAATAAAAGGACAATTCTATTTTCATGAAATAACCACTTACATTTCTGATTATTTTAATTTGTATATATGCAGTTTGGACAAGGAAATGGCAACCAACTCCAGTATTCTTGCCTGGAAAATCCCATGGACAGAGGAGCTTGGTAGGTGACAATTAGATACACAGAAGGATCACAGTCCATATAGTTTTGTTACTGAACACTATGTTTTTTTCTTTTATCTCACTGTTTTCCTCCAAATCAGGATTTTAATTAGCTAAAAATATATGATCATTTAGATGTATGTTTTCTTCAATGAGTATCTGCTTTACAGTTTCGTTTTTAATACACTTTTTATTTTAGAATAATTTTTGATTTAAAGAAAAGTTGCAAAGATACAATGGTGAGTTCCTACACACTCTCCACCCAACTTCCTCTAACATTAACATTTTATATAACTGAGTAAATTTGTGAAGTCTAAGACATAACTTGGTTGTTGTGATTTAGTCACTAAGTCACATCTGACACTTTTGTGACCCCATAGACTGTAGCCTACCAGGCTCCTCTGTTCATGAGATTTCCCGGGCATGAACAACAGTGGGTTGCCATTTCCTTCTCTAGGGGATCTTCCTGACCCAGGGATCAAACTCACATCTTCTGCATCACAGGCGGATTCTTTCTGACTCAGCCACTGGAGAAGCCCCAAGACATAAGTTAGGTATTTCATTATTCACTGAAATATGCACTACATTTGGATTTCACCAGTTGTCACAAATTTGTTTGCTTGCTTTTCCTATTCCAAGAGCTAGTCCAGGATCTCATATTTCATGTTGGTTATCATCAAAAGTAGTGTTTGACTCTTTGCAACCCCATGGACTGCAGCACACCAGGTTTTCCTGTCCTTCCTATCTCCTGGAGTTTGCTCAAACTCATGTCCATTGAGTTGGTGATGCCATCCAACCAGCTCATCCTCTGTTGGCCCCTCCTCCTAACGCCTTCAATCTTTCTCAGCGTCAGGGTCTTTTCCAGTGAGCTGTCTCTTCGCATCAGGTGGCCAACATATTGGAGCTTCAGCCGTCAGCATCAGTCCTTCCAGTGAATATTCAGCATTGCTGTCTTTTAGGGTTGACTAGTTTGACCTCCTTGCTGTCCAAGGGACTCAAGAATCTTCTCAGCACCACAATTGGAGAACATCAATTCTTTGGTACTCATCCTTCTTTACGGTCCAGCTCTCACACTACTTAGCTTCCAGAAACTCCTCCAATCTGTGATGTTTCCTCAGTCGTTCTTTGTCTTTCACAACTTTGACACTTTAGAAGAGTACTGGTCAGGTTATATTTTGCAGAATCCTTCTCAGTCAGGTGTGGTCTGTAGTTTTCTTAGGACAAGACTGGTATTGTTTGGGGAAAAAAGCCCAGAGTGGTGTGTCTTCATCACTCCCTATCCGGTGAGGTGCAATGGCAACCTGACTTTCCAGAAATGATATTGATCAAGGTGATGTCTGCCATGCTTTTTCACTGTAAAGTGACTATTTTCCCCTTTCCATACTTCATTCTGTGGAAGCGAATCACCAAGTCCAGCCTACGTTTCAGGTGAGGAGAATTAAGTTCCACCTCCTGGAGTGGGGAGTTTATCTACATATATTACTTAGAATTCTTCTGTAAGGAAGATTTCTTATATTTATTCATTCATTCCAACACTTTGGCCACCTAATGTAAAGAGCCGTCTCACTAGGAAAGACCCTGATGCTGGGAAAAATTCAGGGCAAGAGGAGAAGAGGTTGACAGAGGATGAGATGGTTGGATGGCATCACCGACTCAATGGACACGAGTTTAAGCAAACTCCAGGAGATAGTGAAGGACAGGGAAGCCTGGTACGCTGCAGTCTCTGGGGTCAGAAAAAGTCAGACATGACTTTTTAGCGATTGACAAAAATAATTCATTCATTCAAACATGTATTTATATAATTATGGGACTGAGCATGTTTATTTCTTCTTTTGCTTTAATTCAGTACTTGCTCAAATGGCCCCATATTTTTAGCCACTGGGAACTCCCTGAGGTTGGCTCCTTTGTCCGTGTATCAGGATGAGCCCCGGTGGCCCTCTCCTGCCATTCCCCTTCTCTTCTTCTTACACCTCAGCCCCCTCCCTCCCCCCTCTCTTCCCCTCCCCACCTCTTCCTCTTCTTCTGAGTCCGCCTCAGCCTCTTGCTTTCTCCTTTCTCTCCTCTCTTTCTGCCACTATATGATGCCCTAAGCTCATCTTGCATTTTCTTCTGCCCCTGACCTACAATCAGCCATTTTCCCAAGGAACTGCCATTTCTTTCACTGTCGCATGGCACTGAGAAGCTTGCAGGTATTTCTTTTTTTACTTTATACACAATACAATTTCTACAAATAAATATAGTTGTCATCATCTATATGATCTATTCTTCCACAAATTAAATTTATTCAATGAAAAAAAATTAAAACTCATAAACCTTTACCTAGTTATCTATTTCATAAAGATTTGCAATGATTTTGAAGCTTTTTTCATTTTAATCAAATGTTTTGCATAAACAGCGATTTTTAAAGGCCATAATAATAATTGCTAATATGTATTTAAGTGATTACTTTTTACTACTTAAATACATTGAAGTGTTTGTTAATATTTATTTATGTGCTAATGCAAATTTTAAAGTAATTTTTGTTTCATTATCATAAAATTAATATGTACTCACTGTAAAAATTTATGTCATATAAAATACAAAAATAAGTCAATTTAAATTAGTTACAATCACACCACATAGATAGCAAAATACTTTTTGTACATCTAAGTTATCTCTGGTTTTCTACAAATCCAAACATTTCTATAATGAACATTCTTGCAGTGAGATTCCTGAGCACTGGAATACTTTTTCCTTACTTTCAATTTCCAAAATGATTAATTAAAGCACTTTAACTGCTTAAAGATATCAGTAGAGATGCATGTTAATGAGTTACTATGAAATCTAACAATATGTAATGTATATAAATAAATACCCAAGTCACATTCAAGAGTTTGAAATACATCTCTGAAACTAAAGTTGAAAACATTAGAAGATGGAATTTGCTTAGTTTTGCCAGCTTTTACATAGATGCAAATCTACGTATTCTTTTTAAAATCAGTAGTCAATATTCTAGATATGTTGACCTTTCTTTGCAAAATACCACGTCATCATCTTCATCTCTATATTCACTCACCACCCTTCTTCTTCATAGCATTTATTTCTACCTAACATATTATTTGGAAAAGCTCAATTCTGGGAAAAGATCCTGATGCTGGGAAAGATTTAAGGGTAGGAGAATGGCGGTAAGAGAGGATGAGACGGTTGTGCAGCATCACCAACTCAATGGACATGAGTTTGAGCAAACTCTGGGAGACAGTGAAGGACAGGGAAGCCTGGCATGCTACAGTCCATGGGGTTGCAAAGAATCAGATATGACTTGGCAACTGAATAACAACAAAAAAAAGCTCAGTACTTAGCACAGTGCCTTAGTCTATATTCATTAAGTATTTGTTGAATGATTGCATATTGTCATTTATATTCAGTGCATTAAAGTATAATAAACACTATTATTTTAAACTTTTTCTTTAACAATTTGAATCATAAAAATTGAAGAAATTTCAAGAATCACTCTGATTCACTTTGGTGCCACAGATACTAATGTAGCCAAGGTTTTGACTGTTAGAGAAAAAAATGGCGATTTTATGCTACATTTTTTGTGACAAAGGGAAAAAAAATCATGCCATTATTTTTGACTTGGTGTTATCTAATTGATAGACATTAACTGGGATAGAACCTTGTCCATCTCATCACACGTGCAGACTGTTTCTACTTGATTAATCTCCTTCTTCTAACCTGCTGCCCTTTTCATTCAATATATCTGTGGTTTAAATATAAATAAATAGTTAATAGATTCCAAAAGGTCAATAACAGCTAATTTAGAGTAACAGGCGCAAGCAAGCCTTCTTCAAATCCTTTGGAAAATAATCTAGAGATAGACTTCAAAAAAAATCACTTCTACTTGGGGAAAAATAAAACAAAATAAAAACCATAAAGGCTCTTTCAGGAAGGTCAGCATCTCACATTCTGTGCAATATTTCTCTTTAAAATGTGTTGCTTTGCCCTTAAGTGCTTGATAGCTTGTGACAGAGCAACAACAGTCACATCAGAGGTGTCTGATGTCATTTATCCATGGCATTTGGACTCTGATATCCACATGGCCTTTCCACAGGCATGTCTAACCCTACTTGCTCAATATGTAATTCTTCCTCCAGGCCTTATATCCATTATACACTCAAGACAGAGCTCTGGGCCTTTCTTTAGCTCCTCCCTGTCTTGGGGACCTACATTTTGTTAGTTCCTAGTCTAATGAAATTTAGCACATCCGTGTTTCTCAAACACATAGCTGACTTCTTATATGCACTGCCACCAGCTCCCCACCCCCTCACACACAGGCCCTTGCATTAACCTCGTGAGTGGGCAGCTCCCACCCTCCGGTTTTATTACCCTTCACTCTTTCCTCCATACAGAAGCCAAAAAGATCTTCTGAAATAAACTCTTCTACTGGAAACCTCTCCAGTGTGGCCTGCGAGACCCTCAGGGACAGAGCTGCATTCCCGACTCTCTCCCATTTTAGCACCACCTTTCTCCTCGTAAACCTCCTGGATCCTTTGCTAATTTCACTTCATTTAATTTTCCTTTCCTCATGCTAAGTTCACTTCCTTCAGTGAAGAGCTACTAAAAAAAAAAAAAACAACTAAGTTTATGATTATTATTGTTTAAGCATCTTCGAAGCTTCAGATAAAGCTTACCTACGAGACAAATTCCCTTGTGTCAACAGCCCTCATCTACAGAGGTTTCCCAGATGGCTCAGTGGTCAAGAACCTGCCTGCCAAAGCAGGAGATGCAGATTCGATCTCTGAGTCAGGAAGATCCCCGAGAGTGGGAAATAGCAACCCACTCCAGGATTCTTGCCAGGAAAAGTCCCACAGACAGAGGATCCTGGCGGGCTGCGGTCCATGGGGTCACGAAGAGTCAGACACGACTGAACACACACACATCACCCTTAGATATTTTATCACACCACTTCTCATACTGAAATTATCTCTTTATGGATCTGATTTCTTCCATGAACGTTAAGCTTTTCTAAGGTACAGCCTCTGGATGGATTCTTCTACGTTGTATTTCTTAACACTATAAACACTTCTCTCTTTTTTTAACTTATTTACTGCTTGGCTACACCACAGGGAATGTGGGATCTTAGTTCCCTGACCAGGGGTCGAATCCATGACCCCTGCAGCGGAAGCACAACGTCTTGTCTAAACCACTGAGCTGCCAGGGAAATTATTTAAACATAAACCCTTCAACTATTTAAACATCATTGATATTTGAGACAACACGCAAAAGTGGAATTCCTCTGTTCCCACCTTTCTTCAAAACCATACCTGGTGCAACGCAGTCTGTTCTCTGAGAGTACGGACTCATATATGATTTAATGATAGGCACTTATGTCAATACCATAATTGTATAAACTGGAAGAAACACAAGCTGGAATCAAGATTGCTGGGAGAAATATCAATAACCTCAGATATGCAGATGACACCACCCTTATGGCAGAAAGTGAAGAGGAGCTAAAAAGCCTCTTGATGAAAGTGAAAGAACAGAGCGAAAAA
>SJYT01016833.1:306052-438980 GCA_006410635.1 Cephalophus harveyi
TGTTGATGGTCTCGGTGTTTGAACAGTTAGCGTATTCCTGAATCCCCACATCTAGGGCCTGTCTCTTATACACATCTAGATGTGTATAAGAGACAGAGTGAAGAGGAACTAAAGAGCCTCTTGATGAAAGTGAAAGAAGAGAGCGAAAAAGTTGGCTTAAAGCTCAACATTCAGAAAACGAAGATCATGGCATCTGGTCCCATCACTTCATGGGAAATAGATGGGGAAACAGTGGAAACAGTGTCAGACTTTATTTTTTGGGGCTCCAAAATCACTGCAGATGGTGACTGCAGCCATGAAATTAGAAGACGCTTACTCCTTGGAAGAAAACTTATGTCCAACCTAGATAGCATTTTCAAAAGCAAAGACATTACTTTGCCGACTAAGGTCCATCTAGTCAAGGCTATGGTTTTTCCTGTGGTCATGTATGGATGTGAGAGTTGGACTGTGAAGAAGGCTGAGCGCTGAAGAATTGATGCTTTTGAACTGTGGTATTGGAGAAGACTCTTGAGAGTCCCTTGGACTGCAAGGAGATCCAACCAGTCCATTCTGAAGGAGATCAACCCTGGGATTTCTTTGGAAGGAATGATGCTGAAGCTGAAACTCCAGTACTTTGGCCACCTCATGCGAACAGTTGACTCATTGGAAAAGACTCTGATGCTGGGAGGGATTGGGGGCAGGAGGAGAAGGGGACGACCAAGGATGAGACGGCTGGATGGCATCATGGACTCAATGGATGTGAGTCTGAGTGAACTCCGAGAGATAGTGATGAACAGGGAGGCCTGGTGTGCTGCGATTCATGGGGTTGCAAAGAGTCAGACACGACTGAGCAACTGAACTGAGGACTTGTGTAAAAATAGATTCATACAGTAGGTGTTCTTTTCCCCCCTTGGGATTCTTTCATTCAGTGTAACTATTTTGAGATATCCATAATACATGTATATTGTGATTCATTCTTTTTCATTGCCTAGTAGTATCTCATTATATGGATATAGGACAATTTTTTATCCACTCACCTGTTGATGGACATTTGTATTGCTTACAGTTTGGAGCTGTAACAAATAAACCTTCTATGCTTTCATTTCTTCAGGAAATTTTCTAATGGTGGAATGGTTGGATAGTAGTGTAAGTGAATGCTTAACTTTTACGGAAACTGCAGAAGTTTATTTAGGTCACTTTCTCTCATTCCTGATACTGGTCATTTGTCTTCACTCTTCTTTCCCTGATAAGTCTATATAGAGATTTATCAATTTTATCTTTTTATATAACCATTTTTTATTTAGCTTTGTCTAAGATTTATTCTCTATTTCATGAATTCCTTCTTTTTGATATTTCTTTTCTTCTGTTTCAATTTTCTCTTCTTTTTCAAGTTTATGAATGTCAACGGTAAGGTCATTATTTTGTGGCATTCTTTTCTAATATAGGCTTTTATTGCTGTAGATTTCTAAGTTCTATTTTTGCTTCTTCCTACCAATTTTTACTTTTTCCTTTATAATTATACAATCTAATTTTCTTTTAAAATTATTTGCTGACTCATGGATTATTTGGAACTGTACTTAATTAGTTTCAAAATATTTGTGTGTTGGGGGGGTGGAATTTCCAAGGATTTTGTTTTGATTTCTGATTTAATTCCTTTGCAGTCAAGAAGCATACTTTGTAGCTCATAATCCTTCTAAATTTATTGAGCCTTGTGTTGTGCTCTGGATTATAGTTTATCATGACAAGTGTTCTATGTACATTAGAAAAGGAAGTACATTATGCTATTGTTAGTTGGAGTGTTCTATAAAAATCAGTTAGGTCAAGTTGACTGACACTGTTGCTCAAGTCTTTGATGTCCTTAGATTTTCCTTCTACTTGTTCTATCAATTTTTAAAGATATTGAAATTTGCAACTGTAATTGTGAATTTTCTGTGTTATAGTTCTATCAGAGTTGCTTCATTTATTTTTAAAGGTGTGTAAACATTTATATCACTTTGATGAATTAAATCTTTCATCATTAATAAAGCAATCTCTTCATTCCTGGCAATATTATTTGCTCTAAAATTTATTTTCGTTTTTAAAATATTTCCTAAGCCTTTACTTATGAACTTGTAGGATACAATTTTAGTAATTTTTTAATAGCTTTGTCTCTACAAATTCTTATATCTGTGTCAGTTCTCAATTGCTTTCAATAGATTCATTTCCCTCCTGACTGTGAGCAATATTTCCTGATTCTTTGCATGCCTGGTAACTTTTTACTGTGTGCCAGACACTTGTCTTATTGGGTTGCTGGCTATTTCTGTGTTCCTATAAATATTCCTGAATTGGTTCTGGGAGACAGTTACTTGGAAACAGTTTCCTATTTTCTATCTTGCTTTTAAGATTTGTTAAGTGGGATGAGAGTAGGGTTCAGTCCAAGGTGAAATAGTTCCTTCTGAGGCAAGACTCTTCTGTGTACTCTCTCCAACACTTTGTGAATCATGAGGTTTTCCATTCTGTCTGGTGAGAACAGGTGCTTTTCTTGGCCCTGTACTAGCCCTAGGCACAATTATCTCCAATCTTTTCAGCTCTTGGTAGTTTCCTCACAGATATACACTCATCAGTACTCCCTGAAACCGCTGCAGATCCCCCAAAGTTCTGTGCAGCTTTCTCCTCTCCGGTACTCTGTTGGGCAAAATTCTTTGGTTTCCCAGGTCTTTCAGCTTTGTCTTATTTAAGGAAACTGCCAGACTCTTCCTGGGCACTTCCTGTTTCTTTGCATGTCTGGTAATTGTGATTGGATGCCAGTCATTGTGACTTTTAACTTGAATGTGTGCTGGGAGGTTTCATATCCCTGTAAGTATTCTTGAACTCTGGGATGCAGTTAATTTATCTATAAACAGTCTGGTCCTTTCAAGTCTTAATTTTAAGCCTTTTTTTTTTTTTGGATAGGATCAATGCTGTGTTTCTTCTAGAATTTATTTTGCCTCACTACTGAAACAAGTGTTTTTCTGAATGTCTTATCCAATATCATTTTGCTTACATGATTTATCCATTCTGGATGATGGCAAGAAACCTCTGTTGTAAGCTCTGGGGAATGTCTCCTCTAATCCTTTTCATGACCCCAGGAAATTTTTCTCATACACTTGTGTTGATGTGTACATAGCTGAAGATGTGTGGCTTTCTGAGCTTTCTCTCTGTGTATCTCTCATCTTCTCATTCTCTGCCCTACAGACTAGAGCTCCCTTTTATTCCCTGGACTCCCAACTCGGTCTTCTCATGCTAAGACCACTGGCTTCTCCCTGGATTCCCCCTCAGCTTAACACAACTTGGAAACTCTCCATGAATTAAGCTGGCTTAGTCAAGGGCTCATCTTTTTTTTCTGTTAAGATTCATTGCCCTAGAGTAGGACAAATTGAGAGAGTAGCATTGACATATATACACTTCAGTTCAGTTCAGTTCAGTCACTCAGTCATGTCCAACTCTTTGCGACCCTATGAATCGCAGCACGCCAGGCCTCCCTGTCCATCACCAACTCCAAGTCTATTCAAACTCATGTCCATCGAGTTGGTGATGCCATCCAGGCATCTCATCCCGTCGTCCCCTTCTCCTCCTGCCCCCAATCCCTCCCAGCATCAGGGTCTTTTCCAATGAGTCAACTCTTCACATGAGGTGGCCAAAGTACTGGAGTTTCAGCTCTAGCATCAGTCCTTCCAATGAATTCCCAGGACTGATCTCCCTTAGAATAGACTGGCTGGATCTCCTTGCAGACTCTCAAAAGTCTTCTCCAATACCACAGTTCAAAAGCATCAATTCTTCAGCACTCAGCTTTCTTTACAGTCCAACTCTCACATCTATACATGACCACTGGAAAAACCAAAGCCTTGACTAGACAGACCTTTGTTGTGTAAAATAGATAGCTAGTGGGAAGCTGCTGTATAACACAGGTAGCTCAGCCTGGTTTTCTGTGACAACCTAGAGGGATGGGATGGGATGAGGTTAGGTGAGAGGCTCAAGAGGGAACGGATATATGTATATTTATGGCTGATTCATGTTGTTGTTCAGCAGAAACGAACACAATGTAAAGTGATTGTGCTATGCTTAGTTGCTCACTCATGTCCGACTCTTTGTGACCCCATGGACTATAGCCTGACAGGCTCCTCTGTCCATGGGGATTCTCCAGGCAAGAATACTGGAGTGGGTTCCCATTCTCTTCTCCAGGGGATCTTTTTAAAAGCCAAGGATCGAACCCAGGCCTCCTGCACTGCAGGCAGATTCTTTACCGTCTGAGCCCATAAAGTTATTACCCTCCAATTAAAAAAAAAAAAAAAGAACCATTGTCTTATGCTGCCTAATGTCTAATATCTGAAGACCAATGTTTTGCATATTTTGTTCAGTCTTGGCCAGCAGAAGTACTTACTCTCTCTTTTTGGACTACCTTCCCTTTGCTTTATGTTCAATTCTCTTTTCTTGGGTAACATTCACTGGACTTTTTCCTTCCAGTTATAACTACATTTCTATAAGTAGATTTAATCTATCTTTGCAGTTTTATTACCATCCATAAAGTCTTCAAAAATCTGGCTTAGTTTTTCATCTTTTTCCAACTTGTCAGATGAAATCTGACAATCTCAGAATTCCGTCTCTTAAGAGTTCTTGACCCATGCAACCCTAATGACTACTCCCTTCTTACACTCTGTTCTCCATTGGCGTCCTTTCTGCAGTTTTCATCTTTGCTGTTTATGACTTTTGACTCCCTTTTGCTTCATTCCACCTGCACTGCTTATCTCTTCCATACTGTTGCCATTTTAACCACTCTGACTGGCAACTTTATTCATGCCTCCTTTTGACTTCAAATCCTTCAGTGACCTTAACTGCATATGAGATACGGTCCAAAATCCTTTGCAGGACTTACCAGACTTGCCATGAAATATCTATGTTATCTACTCTCCATGCCTCCCAGACAGACAGACACACCAATCCACTTAATTTCCATCTGTGCTCTAGCCTTATGAGACCAGTAAGAAAAAATCACTTGTAGACATCTGAATAGATATTTCTATTTCATACTTCCATGTTTTGGCTCTCACCCTTTCCTCTTCATAAATCCTGCTCCAATCTATCTAATAAACTTATATTTATTTTACAGAAATCAGAGTAACTGTATCCCTTTCTATTAGGCTTTTTTTTTTTTTTTTAAGATACACAACATTTTAATGGGCTTCCCTGGTGGCTCAGCTGGTAAAGAATCCACATGCAATGCAGGAGACCTGGGTTCAATCCCTGGGTTGGAAGATCCCCTAGAGAAGGGAAAGGCTACCCACTCCAGTATTCTGGCCTGGAGAATTCCATGGACTGTATAGTCCCTGGGGTCGCAAAGAGTCGGACATGACTGAACGACTTCCACTTCAACATTTTAATACAGTAGTGTTAAGAATCAAAATGAATGCAAAAATGCATGATGAAATAGACATCAACATTTTAAATAAAGACAGGATCAGACTCCACCGTTGCACAACCCTGACTGCTTACATCACTCCGATCCTGGCCCTTGTCCCAAAAAAAAACTTTATTTACAAGACTAGGTGGCCACTGTAGTTACCAGTTTTGATGATGGCTGCCTTTGCTAAGTGCCAACTGGGCACCCACTAAATGTAGGAGGCACTTCTCCCAGACACACATTAACAACTCTACTCGAATCAACAAGCCCCTCCTGTATGCTTCCTTGTCCTTCACCAATTCGTCCAAATTCTCAACAAAATCTGTGAGAAGACATGTTTGATCTCATTCTGGCCTCCTCCTCCACCTTCAGCCTTTCACACCCCAACCAGTAAGGAACCAGAGACTTTATTGACCTCTCTCCCCTTCCCTCTCTCTTTCCTCACCTTAACCCTTCCTATCCTTCCCTGTTTTTCTAGTACCCCAGTCCTGGATGCAGGAATCTGGTCGAAGGGCCCTCAATTGGAGACTGATCACTTCCTCTTGGCAGAGAACTCGAATTCTTGTTCTGGTCTGGTCTGATTTCTGGTAGGGCCGAGTTCTAGTCCTCCCTTCTCTGGAGGCCCAGGGCAAAGTCCCATAACGACTGGGTATCTGTAGGTGGCAGGAGACGTCTGTAAGACCACCCCTTTCGCCACCCCTCTCCCGCCTCCTCCCCCTTCTTCTTTCAACCTGGCTTCCTTTTCTCCCTTGAAATCTTTGATGTTAGTACTTGGATCTGAAGTTCTGTCTCTCTATAGGAGGTTTTCTGAGAGGCTGCATTCTTGTATTTAAGGGCTTCCCTGGTGGTGCAGAGGTTAAAGCGTCTGCCTGAAATGTGGGAGACCTGGGTTCGATTCCTGGGTCAGGAAGATCCCCTGGAGAAGGAAATGGAAACCCACTCCAGTACTCTTGCCTGGAGAATCCCATGGACGGAGGAGCTTGGTGGGCTACAGTCCACGGGTCGCAGAGTCGGACACAACTGAGTGACGTCACTTTTGCTTTCTCTCTTATTCTGATCCAACCACACTAGCCTCACTTCACTTCCTCAGATACAGAAGTCTTGCCTCAGGGTCTTTGCACAAGCTGTTACCATTCCTTAGAATGTATCTCTTTCCAGCCTACTCAGACATCACATTTCAGTTTAAAATTCACCTTAAATATGTATATATAATTTATTTATTTGGCTGTCTTGGTGTCAGTTGTGGGCATGCAGGATCTCCTGTTGATCCTGATGGGCTTTTCTCTAGTTGTACTGCATGACCTCCAAAGTGTATGGGCTCAGCAGTTGTAGTGCAAGGGCTTAGCTGCCCCACAGCATGTGGGATCTTAATTACCCAACCAGGGATCAAACCCATATTCCCTGCATTGGAAGATGGATTCTTAACCAATGGACCACCAGTTCAGTTCAGTTCAGTTCAGTCACTCAGTCGTGTCTGACTCTTTGGGACCCCCATGGACTGCAGCACCCCAGGCTTCCCTGTCCATCACTAATTCCTGGAGTTTGCTCAAATTCATATCCATCAAGTCGGTGATGCCATTCAACCATCTCATCCTCTGTTATCCCCTTCTCCTGCCTTCAATCTTGCCAGCATCAGGGTCTTTTCCAATGAGTCAGTTTTTTGCATCAGGTGGCCAAAGTATTGGAGTTTCAGCTTCAATATCAGTCCTTCCAATGAATATTCAGGACTACTGTCCTTTAGAATTAATTGGTTTGATCTCCTTGCTGTCCAAGGGACTCTCAAGAGTCTTCTCAACACCACAGTTCAAAAGCATCAGTGCTTTGGCACGCAGCTTTCTTTATGGTCCAGCTCTCGCACTCACAGAACTACTGGAACAACCAGAACTTTGACTAGACAGACCTTTGTCAGTAATGTCTCTGCTTTTCAATATACTGTCTAGGTTTGTCATAGCTTCCAAAGAGCAAGCATCTTTTAATTTCATGGCTACAGTCACCATCTGCAGTAATTTTAGAGCCCAAGAAAATAAAGTTTGTCACTATTTCCGTTGTTTCCCCATCTATTTGTCATGAAGTGATGGGACCAGATGCCATGATCTTCGTTTTTTGAAAGTTGAATTTTAAGCCACATTTTTCACTCTCCTCTTTCATGAAGAGGTTCTTTAGTTCCTCCTCACTTTCGGCAATAAGGATGGTGTCATCTATGTATCTGAAATTATTGATATTTCTCCCGGGAATCTTGATTCCAGTTTGTCCTTCATCCAGGCCAGCATTTCACATGATGTACTCCTTTCCCAATTTGGAATGAATCTGTTTTTCCATGTCCAGTTCTAACTGTTGCTTCCTGACCTGCACACAGATTTCTCAGGAGGCAGATCAGGTGGTCTGGTATTCCCATCTCTTGAAGAATTTTCCACAGTTTGTTGTGATCCACACAAAGGCTTTGGCATAGTCAATAAGGCAGAAGTAGATGTTTTTCTGGAACTCTCTTGCTTTTTCCATGATCCAACAGGTGTTGGCAACTTGGTCGCTGGTTCCTCTGACTTTTCCAAAACCAGCTTGAACATCTGGAAGTACACAGTTCACGTATTGCTGAAGCCTGGCTTGGAGAATTTTGAGCATTACTTTACTAACGCGTGAGATGAGTGCAATTGTGCGGTAGTTGGAGCATTCTTTGGCATTGCCTTTCTTTGGGATTGGAATGAAAAGTGACCTTTTCCAGTCCTGTGGCCACTGCTGAGTTTTCCAAATTTGCTGGCATATTGAGGGCAGCACTTTCACAGCATCATCTTTTAGGATTTGAAATAGCTCAACTGGAATTCCATCATCTCCACTAGCTTTGTTTGTAGTGATACTTCCTAAGGCCCACTAGACTTCTCATTCCAGGATGTCTGGGTCTAGGTGAGTGATCATACCATCATGATTATCTGGGTTGTGAAGATCTTTTTTGTACAGTTTTTCTATGTATTCTTGCCACCTCTTCTTAATACCTTCTACTTCTCTTAGGTCCGTGCCATTTCTGTCCTTTATTGTGCCTATCTTTGCATGAAATGTTCCCTTGGTATCTCTAATTTTATTGAAGAGATCTCTAATCTTTCCCATTCTATTGCTTTCCTCTATTTTGTTGCGTTGATCACTGAGGAAGGCTTTCTTATCTCTCTGTGCTATTCTTTGGAACTCTGCATTCAAATGGGTATCTCTTTCCTTTTCTCCCTCGCTTTTTGCTTCTCTTCTTTTCACAGCTATTTTGACCCTAAAGAGTTCTTTGTCTACTCTGAGCATTACACTTGCTAGCAATCTCTCAGATTCAGATCTTTTTAACAGAAAATTAATATGCTAATGTAAGAGACACTTCCTTACATAGAAGAGGGCCTTAAATGCTGTTTATCTGTGTGATTAAGTAAAGTACAATCTCTGTGCACTAAGAATAAACTGAAGGATGGCTTGCTGTTATGTTCTTTCAGGAAGGCCTGGAAGCTTTCCATTTACAAACTCTCATGAGGACATGGATCCCTGACAGTCTACCCTTAACTACCGAATATTTATTAATATTAAAGCAAAGCAATGCACTGTGAGACAGATATTATTAGAAATATTTTTATTTAAAGTCAGACAATAAAAGATGTCACAGAAGAAAACTACAGAAACTTGCAACAACAGAATGCAACTTGGAAAAGTTACTAGTAAATGAGAAGGGGGAAAAAAAGATATTCCTGATGTTACCAAGGAATTTGTTAGTCCTGGTGTAGAATAATTTATCAGTTCAGCAAAGTATACCCTTTGCTGGTATCTTTTGAACAGACAATAGATTAATGATTTAGCTAATCTACTAAATTAATAGCTACTGAAATCCTCCAAAGTGAAACAGTCAAGAAAGCATTTCCCCAACATTTGAGATATGTGGGGAATTGAAATAATAACTGTAGGAAGTCGTTTTTTATTAAAAAACACTACTTCATACTGAATAGGTTTAATCTAGATTTCAGCTTACAGATGGTGCTTATAAATCTCATAGAAAAAGGGTGACCAGAAATCTGGACATGGCACCACGCCTTACCAAACACACACTACATCCTAGGACACAAGTGCCATCAGTGGCCTTACCATGGGCAAGCACAGCAGCCTAGAAATGACAAAAAATTAAATGACCTGGGCACTGGAACCCTGGATCGATACTGAGCCCTTTCTAAATCCTTGGTGGGGAGCAGTGGGTTTAAGATAAGAAACATAAAATTTTTTTTAACTTTGGCAAGTAAGTATAGAAATGACTATTTCTTGATTGTCACTTTTAAAGGAAATATTCTACCTCAGGAAAAGATATTCTCCTATCTTATTTGACTTCTCTCTCAAATATTTGGAGGGCAAATTCCTATAAAATAGAGGTGGACTAAAACCTCTTATCTGTAATAATTAATCATTTGCCACCTTCTCTATTTAAAAAGCATATAAAATGTAGAGTCTATCATTAATGACAAATCCCCAAGACCTTGCTTGTAATGGAAGTTTGGAAACGTGATTAATTTTTTAAAAATTGGGCCTCTATGTATTTAATTCCTTTACAATAATCTATATATCAGACTCTTGACAAAATAATATTACCTAATGCAAATTTCATCACTCCTCTCAACCTTCACACCCTCACAGAGGTATTAAAATTAGTAGAGTACTGAGCCAAGGAGCAAGGAGCTTGATAATTTACAAGGTTGATTTTTTTTTCTAAAATTCTATAACTAGCTCTATAATAACCTTTTTCTCATAAATTCTAAGTTTAAAAAACAAGAGATTCAATGATAAACCAAGTTAAAATATATTATTCCAAGAAGTCACAGTCATTGGGACAAACAGATTTTCTTTATGCCCACAATGATTTTCCCAACTGTAACACATGACTGTTGTATTCCAAAGGGTAATGAAGCATGTTTAAGGACAAAACACAAGACTCAAATTTATTCACAGTGTTAGAATAAAATGCTATTGGAAATTCACTAGGTTAGGCATATCTTCATAATTCTGGCTGAATTTTGAGGAGAATCGGAAGGGGAAAATTAGAGAAACATTTTAAAATGAAAACATGAGACTTTAGTATGCAGTTCTTTCAAAGTACAGAAAGAATCCTTCATAGATCTATGGGGATCTATGTTTGATCTAGTCAAACTTCTACAATGAAGTAGTAAAATCATCTTGTAAAGCTTGGAGGACTCTTAGAATCATGAATTATTGTAGAAACATGTTAACTCTTAAATAAAAGCTGCCATAACCCTACGTTCATATTGTTTGGGTGGGTGGTGGGGAGAAGAGACAAGAAAAGAGAATGCTGGTGCCCTATGTCTAATGAAAGAGGCATAATTAATGACCATACTCTTTCTAATACAATCCTGGAGTGGCTCTGCCACACCTATTCGGACAGATGGAGGCACCTGCAATATTTAAACTCGGATGGACGTTGGGAAGCAATCAAGAAGCAGTTAACAAAACACCTACTGCGTGCACAGAACTAGGCTTGTCGCTGTGTGGAAACAGAAGAACAAGCAGACGCATACGGGTTCAGCCTCCAGAAGCATAAATTTTAAGACATACTTTTCATTTCTTATTTTAAAATCATAAATTCTAAATGTTATGTTGGCATTAACTTAAAGTCTTAGGTCTGTATCCTTTCCAAGAAAGCCAGGTTAAATTAGGGGTTTTGTTACAACTGGTAGGTCCTACTGATAAATAACATACTCAGAAACATAACCCCAGCAGTACAGCAATTGGTAACTACTGAAGCTGGTTCTGCAAATCACATGAAGTTACTTGAGGGAGAAGGCATTACATAAACACAAAGTCATAACACATAAGTGAGGAAAACAACTTCAAACACTCAGACACTCTTCGGTTACATTTTGTCAAGGCTTACACTTCCTAAACTAAGCCTTATTTAAACTAAGCAAATTTACTAATGATTACTAAACTTTGAACATAATATTATCAAGTGCTCCCAAACCATTTCTGAAGAGATGATTATAACTCTTCATCCTAGAAATTCCCAGAAGGCCTGATACTGAAGGAGGCAGGGGCACTATCGGTGGACTGCTTGACTGCAGATGAGCCCTCCAAGGCACAGCCTTTCACACAGACAGCCTCTGTGAGACACAGTCCTCAGCCCAGGAGAGTGAACTCAGGGAGAGCGTCTCTATCACGAGACTCTGTGCTGTGCAAATGGAAATATACTGACAAGCCCTAACATCCAGGTCACTGGGAGTTTTCAAACTTCAAGATGCCATTAACCAAAGAAAAAGCACCTTTTTCCAACAAGTGATCACTAAGAAAGATCTCAATGTCGCATGCTTGCAGAAATACATATTAAGAGGTGGGAGTAAATATCCTTATTGTTTCTAAAAGCCAACAGCCTCCCATTGACTGAGTTGGCCACTTCACCCACACCACACATGCTATGATTTAAGCAAACACGTCAGTCACAAAACACGAAGTCATAACACATAGGTGAGGAAAACACAACACAGACCATCACAGGATTTTCACCTTCTGTCAATATCCAACCTGTCTAAAGTGAGCATAGATGTCAGACCCTGAATAGACACGACAAGCCCATAGAGCTCTAAAGTAGAAAAAGCCCTGTGACTTACTGATACACAAAATGTTCAAGGAAATTGCTAACCTGATGGGTTGATACTCTCTGAAACAACTTCTACTGTGTCTTACTATCATCTGAAACTTCACAGAATTGATGAACCACACAAACCGTATTATATTATTTTGGAATCTGTACAACTTAATGCAAACCCAGTGGGAATGTAATGATTATGTGTGTGAAATATAAATATAAATCAATTTTATATTTACAAATACTTTAAAATAATTCATTCACTCATTACATCAAATCTGTGAACAGTCAAAATCATACCCATTTCACAGATAACAAGACAATGAGATAAAACACCTATAAATCAGTTCAGAACAAGAATATGAATTCCCTGTCATAAACCTCTAACCCTCATAAGTTCTTTCCTCCCTCTCTCTCTTCTAATTAATTCAGCAAGTAGCTTATATGAACATTCATAAAGGACTTTTTTACTAATCAATTATCCTTCAACTTGCTTCCAAAGGACAGCAAGTCAGAAAATACTTTCTATAATAGCTGTAAATTTCGTTTTTTCACCATAAAATGTTATCCAGAATCATTTTAGGCAACAATGTAACCAAAGTAAAAATAGTAGGAACTCACATTCCCTTGAACAACTGTCCTTCCACTTAGAACACAATGAACTTCTGAGGTAGACAGGCAGAGTTCTTGTTCACTTAACTGCAACCTCATTTCAGCATGGAATCAGAGCAAAAAAAGCAAAAAGTGAAGACGGGAATAGGAAAGATATACGTTAGTATTAAGCCATGTGCTAAGCTTTAGGTTCCCATACATATATTTTGCTGTATATTTTAAAAATCACTTCTCAAGTGCTGATTTCCTCTACTTCCATTACCTTTTACAATGAAATGCTCCTTTTAAATTACTTGCTGGAGTTGTTACTAGCCAACACTGTCAGATACCTCTAGTTGAAGATATTAATATATACACTTAGCCTGAGACTTAAGTGTAATACTTAGTTTTAGTTATAAATAATATATGTATAAAGTAAGTAGGGTTGCCATTATTTATATACTGCAATAAATAGACAAGAATGAATACAAATTATCTTTCATAAAAGTACAATTTCTAATCCATTGAGGTTTCCAAACTATGAGGACATTAAATACATTAGAACACCAAGCAGTCTCCTCTGTTACAGAATGCCAGTCAGGTGAGATCTGAAAGAGAGTCTTTATTGATAGCCATATACAGTTGACTATACCATCTCTGTGTTTTCTCACTATTTAAGAAAAAATATAGAACCTGCACACTTAAAACATTATCAATGCAATAAATCACTACAGACACACTGGATCTTTTAAAATTTTGTTAAAAACTGCCAAAGTCATGATGAATACAATTATTGCAGCTACACAATTTGAAAAAGTAATATAAATTATGCTGCTAAAGACAAAAGACATCAAAATGCATAAACATCATAACGTAACAGCAATAACTCACAACTATTATGAAAAATTAAATTTAAAAAGTTATGTTAGAGAATTTGGAAATTTTTTACTTTAGCAAAACTTTCTATTTATATATCTCCAACTTCTATGATACAGTATACCATAAAATACATTTAAAAGATATGACATTCAAATGCTTCATTTACACAAATAATATTGCCAGTAATAATAAAAGTGATGCCCTTAAACATGAACTGCTCTGCTAATATTAGATTTAAAAAATGTTTTCTTTACTTCACTTTACATTTTAGCTAGCAGTTAGCATTACATATTAGTCAGTTCTGTGTTGACAAATTGAGAGGATCCTAGTCAAAATACTGTTTCTGAAAAGTAATGTACATTATATTGCTTGAAACTAACAACCATATAAAAGTGGTGATCATTTATCTAAACACTGATTATGAAAGACAAGTGGCATATATTCAGGCAAAGTGTTGAGTTCATGATGGTTTATTTACAATAAAAGTACTTTTACTGAAACTAACATGATATATAGGTTTCTATGTCAATGACTACAGTCTCTTAAAATTATAAAAATACTATATAAAACACCACAGGCTTTGGAGGATAGAACTTCGTGTGGTTCTGATACTAGCAGCTGAAAAGTGTTTATAATTTAAAAATAAATAAACTATAGAGGTAAAACAGTTACAAAACAGCCGGGGACTGCCAACAGTCTGGAGAGAGAAAATAACTGCTTGGTTACACAACAGCTAACAAAATGGTGAAGCTGTTGGGTCAAAAGTTTTAAAAACCTCCTTCAGAGATTTGTCATCTGTTTCTTTGCTGGGATCATCACCAGGGGTGGGGCTCACCTGCCCCAGATGTTTTGACTGCCTGGGATCACTGTACTGTGGTCTGATTAGGCCTGTTAATGCCTGAATTGGAAGGCTGTGCACTGCTGGGACTTGAACGTTACCAGAACTCCGGCGAATATCCGTCTGTGGGTCAACTGGGCAGTCAACAGGGACGTCCACATTTGGAGCCATTTTCTGTGGTAGGATTGCTTCTCCAGGAAGAGGCTCATTTTTGTCACTACATTTTAAACTCCCGCTTTTTTTCTGGTTGTCTGCATTTTCTGCTGCTAGCTCTGATGTAGAGGATGAACCTTGCTCCCTGGGGTCATATAAACTAATACCACTAAGGGCTGAACCCGGAGTTCCCAGGGGAAGGCCAGTTGAAGATGAGAGTTTGGGAGCATATGGAGGTAAAGCCCCAGGACCAGAACTGCTAGGTACCACCCCTGAGGGCTGTGATGACCCCAGGTTTGACCTGGTCCCTAAAGGAGGTGCAGTCTTAGACATATGGGGGTCCTTCATGACTGCTTGATGAGGCTCTGTATTGTGCAGTCTGTGAAGTCTAGGATCAAAATTTTTTTGCAGCCTAGGATCTCCTAATTTACTTCCTGAACTATGTGAGTCTCCAAATTGGTCTGGGTAGCCTTCTCTGTTTGCTGTGTTAATTTTGGCTTTGGCTGCTAGTTTTGTATCAGTGGGCACTGTGTTTTGACGAAGATCACTTTTTGTATTCCATAACCTACTGAGCCTCTGGTCAGCTATAAGAGGGGGCAGAGGTAAATTGATTGAAGAGACTGGATCAGGTTTAGGTAAAGGAACTGGTAGTAAGTCTTCTGGAGCCCACACGATGTGTTTGGCAAAGTTGGGTTTGGTTAGGGTAATATCCATTTTAATGTGACTAAACTGTCGCAGTTGTGACCTTGGGTCCTGCAGCATAACACCAGGGGAAGAATCCAGAGGTATTAAGAAAGCCTTTTCTCTCAGCTCTCTTTCGGTATCTTCATCATCATCATCTCCTCTTCTGTGTCTGATGTTAGGGCCAGTGTTGCCATGATGTGAATCAAACTTGGCTCCAGCAGCAGAACTGCCAAGGCCGCTTCCACTCCCTCTTAATTTCCTGGGATCCCATGCAAGTCTGAGATCCAGCGGGGCAGACTCAGAAGACTTTTTAATGTCTTGCCTTGAGATAGTCCTGAGTCTAGGGTCGACGACTTGGTTTCCTTTATTCTTCTCTCTAGCAAGTCTCGGGTCAGTAGGAGTGCCAAGTTCTGTGGAAGGCTGCTGCTGACTCCTCAAAGTCTCTGTTTGTTTCTGTAACGTTCTCAGTATTGACTTGACGCTGCTCCCTTCTTCCTCTTCACTACTGGAGTACCAGTTAACAGTTTCATCTAAATGCAGACAAAAACTATTGTAAAGAGTGAAGCATTCATATTTGGCTTTAATTAAGATTAAAAAACACATAGGATATTTCTGAAATAAGGGTAGTCTAACTTTAAGACAATGCATCATAGAAATGACAGTTTCAACACTGGAACAAGACGTGATGTAACAACTAACAATTCAGTCACTGTACTCTATAAAGAAAGAAGTATGGCATCAGAACATGTAAAATGTCCTTCCAGTCAGAGAAGAGTCTGGAACTTTCATTCCAGCTGGCCAAAGGGAACTCAGAAATCTGTTGGAAGACAGGGCTGAGGGAGAAGGGAAAACACTCTGAAAAAGAAATACCAAAATGTGTTGCCTGTCTTTAATTCAAAGTGAAAGTGAAGTTGCTCAGTCGTGTCCGACTCTTTACGACCCCATGGACTGTAGCCTACCAGGCTCCTACATCCATGGGATTTTCCAGGTAAGAATATTGGAGTTGGTTGCCATTTCCTTCCCCAGAGGACTGGGACTGGAATGGGTGAATTTAACGCAGATGACCATTATATCACTACTGCAGGCAGGAATCCCTCAGAAGAAATGGAGTAGCCATCATGGTCAACAAAATGATCTCTGTTCGTTTCCAAGGCAAACCATTCAATATCACGGTAATCCAAGTCTATGCCCCAACCAGTAATGCTGAAGAAGCTGACGTTGAATGGTTCTAAGAAGACCTACAAGACCTTTTAGAACTAACACCCAAAAAAGATGCCCTTTTCATTATAGGGAACTGGAATGCAAAAGTAGGAAGTCAAGAAACACCTGGAGTAACAGGCAAATTTGGCCTTGGAATACAGAATGAAGCAGGGCAAACACTAATAGCGTTTAGCCAAGAAAATGCACTGGTCATAGCAAACACCCTCTTTCAACAATACAAGAGAAGACTCTACACATGGACATCACAAGATGGTCAACACTGAAATCAGATTGATTATTTGCAGCCAAAGATGGAGAAGCTCTATACAGTCAACAAAAACAAGACCAGGAGCTGACTGTGGCTCAGATCAGAACTCCTTATTGCCAAATTCAGACTTAAATTGAAGAAAGTAGGGAAAACCACTAGACCATTCAGGTATGACCTAAATCAAATCCCTTATGATTATACAGTGGAAGTGAGGAATAGATTTAAGGGACTAGATCTGATAGACAGAGTGCCTGATGAACTATGGAATGAGGTTAAAATCAGATTGATTATATTCTATGCAGCCAAAGATGGAGAAGCTCTATACAGTCAACAAAAACAAGACCAGGAGCTGACTGTGGCTCAGATCATGAACTCCTTATTACCAAATTCAGACTCAAATTGAAGAAAGTAGGGAAAACCACTAGACCATTCAGGTATGACCTAAATCAAATCCCTTATGATTATACAGTGGAAGTGAGGAATAGATTTAAGGGCCTAGATCTGATAGACAGAGTGCCTGAAGAACTATGGAATGAGGTTTGTGACACTGTACAGGAGACAGGGATCAAGACCATCCCCATGGAAAAGAAATGCAAAAAAGCAAAATGGCTGTCTGGGGAGGCCTTACAAATAGCTGTGAAAAGAAATCTATACTATGTAGTATCAATAAATAGTTTATATTCATTATCTTTCCTATTACATCAAAAGCCCCTTTCGGGCAGGATTCATAATGGGTCTTTCATTAAACTCTCACAGCACCTACTGTAATCCATAAAGTAAAAAATGAAACTGAAAGCGTTAGTCACTCAGTCATGTCCGACTCTTTGCGACCTATGGTTGTAGCCTACCAGGCTCCTCTGTTCATGGAATTCCCCAGCAAGAGTACTGGAGTGAGCAGCCATTCCCTTCTCCAGGGGATCTTCCAAACCTAGCAATCAAATCTTGGTCTCCTGCATTGTAGGCAGATTCTTTACCATCTGAGCCACCAGGGAAGCCTGTAACTCATAAATCTGTATTTAATTAATGAACATGGATATATAACTAATACTTTAAAAAAATCTGAATTCTAGTACCTATCAGTTCAGTTCAGTCGCTCAGTCGTGTCCGACTCTTTGCGACCCCATGAATCGCAGCACGCCAGGCCTCCCTGTTCATCACCATCTCTCGGAGTTCACTCAGACTCACATCCATCGAGTCCGTGATGCCATCCAGCCATCTCATCCTCGGTCGTCCCCTTCTCCTCCTGCCCCCATGGTTGTAGCCTACCAGGCTCCTCTGTTCATGGAATTCCCCAGCAAGAGTACTGGAGTGAGCAGCCATTCCCTTCTCCAGGGGATCTTCCAAACCTAGCAATCAAATCTTGGTCTCCTGCATTGTAGGCAGATTCTTTACCATCTGAGCCACCAGGGAAGCCTGTAACTCATAAATCTGTATTTAATTAATGAACATGGATATATAACTAATACTTTAAAAAAATCTGAATTCTAGTACCTATAAGGAGCTTTATTTGGAGAGAAAAAAGTTCACTAAAATGACATTATCAATATAAACTGATAGTTAATTCAATTATAGTTAAAAATGAGATATAGCTACAATCATTTCCTTATCATTAGACGGCTGGATCAATCTGCATAGTTGTACCATGTTCAGCAGTGTTAGTAACAATTGTTCATGCTTGCTTGCAAACTAAGCTTTGCGTAAGAAACTACCAAGAATACACATACCGAGAATATTATCTAAATTTCTTGAGAAAACTCACACAGAACTAGAATCTGCTAATGACTATAATCTGGTCTGAAATGTGAGGGTGTATCTCATAAATGTTTATATGTGTGTATATCTGGATATGTATAAATACTCTGGAGCTTCTGTGCAATGTTGTCAATTGAGCTTCATACTTAAAAACAAAGCAAAACAAAATCAAGCCCAAGCCTCACCAGGAAAATCCTATGCACAGCTAAATATGTAATTCTACTGAACAGGAAGTTTTAACTTAATTGGGTTTATACCTCAGTAGCGTGCATGCAAAATAAGAAATGTTAATGGCATTTGAGGAGCCAACCATACGTAATTATAGGTGCAGAGAAAATAGTTAATCTACACATATGAACATAGGGTTAAAAGAAATAAATTACACAATGCATTTTACAGTCACAGGACTTCATATAGAATATGCCACCATAAGCAGAGCCATCATTTTGAAAGCAAAAGGTAGCCAGAACTGACGAACCTTACATAGTCTTCCAAGAGCTCAATATGTTCTATAAGTGTCTTTCATACCCAAGGAATAAGGGGTTCAAACCATTAGAAAGGCAATGAATTTAATACTAAACAGGCAAATTGTAAACATGGGTTAGGTTGTTTGTTTTTTTAAAAAACTAAGGTGATTTAAAAATTGAAATACATTTAATTTCAAATATACATTGCTACTAGCTCCTCCCAGACCTCTCTCCTGGATAGTGACTTAAATTTCAGCACTGAAAGCTCACACAATACATTCTGTCTCCAGTTACTGAAACAAAGAGCTTCTCACTGACAATCATCAAGGACAATATATGTCAAGAAAATAAATGCATTACATCAAAATTAAGAGGGTTACCTGAGGCCCTGAACTATCTTGACAGGCAAAGGTTTTAGGTTACAAAGAAATGTAATCTGAAGGATAACTAAGTCATCATTTAAATTCATTTTCAGGGTTACTATGAGCATAATGGCACCCCACTCCAGTACTCCTGCCTGGAAAATCCCATGGATGGAGGAGCCTGGAAGGCTGCAGTCCATGGGGTCACTGAGAGTTGGACATGACTGAGCGACTTCACTTTCACTTTTCACTTTCATGCATTGGAGAAGGAAATGGCAACCCACTCCAGTGTTCTTGCCTGGAGAATCCCAGGGACAGGGGAGCCTGGTGGGCTGCCGTCTATGGGGTCACACAGAGTCGGACACAACTGAAGTGACTTAGCAGCAGCAGCAGCAGCAGCAGCATGAGCATAATAAATGTAAGTTGCAAGGAGAAATGAATCTAAATTTTAGCATCAGCACAGATTCAGACTAGATATGAGAAAGAGTTCACATGCATCTGAAAAGTAGGAGGCATGGCTGACTTTTTGCTATCAAGCATCTTCAAACATACACAATGAAGGCTTCTTCTAGTGTTTAAAATAAAATCAATGCCCTGATATACTCCTAGTTACATTGTTGACTATGAGTACTATTAGGTTCTAGAATAATCTGCTAAAAAGAGTTCAGTGTTCCCCTCTCTGAAGATCTTTAAGATCTCTGCATCTATGTAAGGTGACTCAACCCAGAAGATAAAGATAGGAAATTTCAGTGAGTCAGAGGTCGCTCTCATTTTATTTTATATTCTTAAAGGCTAGGTAATTCAAGAAAACACTTTTACTTCTTCCAGTAAAAACTAACATTTCCAAACACTTGCTTTTATCATTTAATATTAAGACCAATCTATTTTACACACACAGGCACACAGACATATATTTGTTGTTGTTCAGTCGCTAAGTCGTGCCCAACCCTTTTCGACCCCATGGACTGCAGCACGCCAGGCTCATCTGTCCTCCACTATCTGCTGGAGTTTGCTCAAATTCATGTCCATTGAGTCAGTAATTTTATAAATACATAAAATCATATATATATGTCATATATATTTATATGACCAAAATATATATATATATATGTGTGTGTGTGTGTATGTATATATTTGTGTGCGTGCTCAGTTGCTTCAGTTGTGTCCAAATCTGTGCAACTGTATGAACTGCAGCCCGCCAGGCTCCTCTGTCCATGGGATTACCCAGGCAAGAATACTAGAGTGGGTTGCCATGCCCTCCTCCAAGGGATCTTCCTGACCCAGGGACTGAACCCACAGCATCTCCTGCATCTTCTGCATCACAGGCAGATTCTTTACCACTGAGCCATCCAGGAAGCCCATATATATATATATATATATATATATATACACATAATACTATTTCCAGATTTTAAAACTGGCATTATGTAACTCAAAGAGAAGTTACAAAATTACCATAATCTGGGGGGGGGGTCAGTATTTAAAGCTGTGCTTGTCTGACTTCAAATCCCATTTCATTGCACTATTCCACATAGATGAAAACAACAGATGTTAACACTTGTCTACTTTTGCATTGGCAAATACATAAAGTATCGGGGGTTACATTTCAGAGAGGCATGTCTGAGTGCCAGAGATCTTCAGAACACATACTCATCACACATCGTTTGAGTGCCCAGTTTATACACAGCAGTGTAACTAAGGAATATATCAGGGCACTGGTTTTATCTCAAGCATTACAAGAAGCCATCACGATCAAGTATGTTTGAAGATGTTCTAGACCAAAAAGTCAGTCCTGCCTCCTATTTTTCAGATGCATGTCGAACCAAGAATTAAAGGGTTAGATGCATCAGTACGCACAATGTTGCATTCTGCCAGGGAGGTCAAGTTTACCACTACAAATCTTCTGTGAACTAGAGAGGATTCTAATTCTTACCATAGGCTCAGCTGTAACCCTGCCAAGTTTCTAAGCAAACGATGGTGGCAGATCACATTAAATGAGAACTGGGACAGCTCAGTACAACCTATGCACGAGCTCAGTTGCTCAGTCATATCCAGCTCTTTGAGACTCCATGGACTGTAGCCTGCCAATTTCACTCTGTCCATAAAATTTTCCAGGAAAGAATACTGGGTTGGGTTGCCATTTCCTCCTCTGGGAGATATTCCCACACAGGGACTGAAGCCATGTCTCCTGCACTGGCGGGAGGACTCTATGCCACCAGAGAAGTAATGGAGTCTCAGTTCATTCACGATGCTGTAGCAAAATATCACAGACTGGGCAGATTACAAACAACAGGAGTTTATTTCTCACAGTCCCAAAGGCTGGAAGTCTAAGATCAGGGTACCGGCATGGTCAGGATCTGGTGAAAGTCCTCTTCTGGGTCATAAACCACGGACTTCTCTCTGTGTCCTCCCATGATAGAAGGTACAAACCAGCTCCCTGTCCTTTATAATGACATTAATCTCATTCATGAGGGTTCTGTACTCATGACTTAATCACCTCCCAAAAGCCCCACCTTCTAATACTATCACATTGGGCAGTACGATGTCAACATACAAATTTTAGGAGGACACAAACATTCAGACCATCGCATCTCTCATTACTATTAGAAAATTAACTCTTAGAATCTGTTCTATTAATGATAAGTCAGAAGAGTATTCCGTTATGTGAAGGATAATACACTACGTCATCAGAAAAATAAGGCAATGGTAAAAATGGTAAATAAAACTACAAGGATAGACTATAGTCCTATTCTCTTTGAAACTTGAAGTTAATGTGTTTTGACAATAATTAGATTCAAAAAAGAGACCTTTACAAGAATTGCAATAGACCAATTTATAGAACCAGAAAGGTGTCAGAGTAGGTGTATTTCTTAAATTTCAATGGGAAATTAAATTCTCACAAGTGCCAAGGAAAAGATTTACATTTTTCATATCAGTTTACTTTGTTGAGCTCAATCTTTGAAAGGAACTGCATGAAGTCTTTCTTTAGTCAAGGTCAGTGGGAAACAGTGAACTATGCTTGAAGAATGAGCATCTCTCTTATCTTCTGAGTAACTGGTATATTAGTGACCTTGGCAAAGCCTAATGTAAAATATTGTTGCCAAGCGGAAATGACACATAGCCAACAATGAGAACTAGTGCTCCAGTCAGAATTCTGCCCACGATAGAGGACAAAGTATCTGTTTGTTACATGAAAAGTAATACTTTTGAAGATATGAAAATTAAGCTGTATGTTCAGATACAATTCAAATAAAACAGAGCAAGTGAAATATTAAAATAAGGAACTTCTTGAATGAGATGGCAGAAGGCTTTTTCTAAATTAGTGACAGACCCATATTAATTACTGAAACTTACAACATGCACGGGAGATTTGAAGTAAAACTCTCTTTCAAGGCTTAACATGAAGCTGATTGCACACTCACCTCTCCTTCCCAGCACTCAACACCTTGCCATTCAGGGGGACACACTATAGGAAAAGAACCAGAGGTCATGCTGTTGGCTGTTTTTTCAGCTACTCTATTGTCCAATGTATGCCCTTAAACAAGAGTTTTCACATTTTGCTCTTGAAGAGGCAAAAGAAAATTTGCCACAAAAAAAAAAAAGAGGAACAGTTTTTGTTTGTTGTTTTGTTTTGTTTTGTCACCTACAAAGCTTAAAGCTCTTGTTGCTTTGCAATCCTGCTGCTGCTGCTGCTGCTAAGTCGCTTCAGTCGTGTCCGACTCTGCGCGACCCCAGAGACGGCAGCCCACCAGGGTCCCCCGTCCTGGGATTCTCCAGGCAAGAGTACTGGAGTGGGTTGCCATTTCCTTCTCCAATTCATGAAAGTGAAAAGTGAAAGTGAAGTCGCTCAATCGTGTCCGATTCTTTGCGACCCATGGACTGCAGCCTACCAGACTCCCCTGTCCAAGGGATTTTCCAGGCAAGAGTACTGGAGTGGGGTGCCATTGCCTTCTCCTTTGCAATCCTCTCTGCATACAAAAATTTAACTCAGAAAGGAATGGGCTCTAAGGCAATAAGGGCACCACACCCACCTACTAACCAGCTGAGTGACATTGGGCCTCAGACTCCGCAGAGCTCTTTAGGTTTTTATCTCTAAAATAGAGAAAGACAATTACAGTTGCCCCACGAACAACGTGTTTGGGCTTCCCAGGTGGCACTAGTGGTAAAGAACCCACCTGCCAATGTGGGAAATGTCAGCGATGTGGGTTCGATCCCTAGGTTGGGAAGATCCCCTGCAGAAGGGATAGCAACCCACTCCAGTATTCTTGCCTAGAGAATCCCATGGACAGGGGAGCCTGTAGGACTACAGTCCATGGGGTCACAAAGAGTTGGACAGTACTGAAGTGACTTGGCATGCATGGAGCACACATGCATGAACAATGCAGGGATTGGGGGGCACTGAACATCCCCCATCCAAGTAAAAAATCCCTGTAAGCCCTGATTAACTTTACAATCAACCCTCCGTATCTGTGATTCCATAGCTGAGGATTCAACCAACCATCCATCTTGTAGTACTACTATAGTACATATTTATTGAAAAAAAAATCCAGATATAGATGGACCCATGGAGTTCAAACACGTGTTGTTCAAGGGTCAACTGTGTATCATTTCAAAATGATCTTTAAAATACCCTGATACCAAATATCAATAGATTTAATATTCATTTAGCTCTCTGGATTTTGTTTCATGCCTCTTTTGGACAGGATAAGGCAAAGCTGCAAAGAAAGAAAATAAAAAGAACAAATTCAAGACCATGGATGCTATCACCATTTTTCTCAGTTACGAAATAAGAACAATTCCCATTTTTTGTGGGACTGTTTTGAGAAGAGGATTCGTTTAGATCAACAGAATATCTAGTGCAATCTGACACTTTAGATGAGGTTAGGTCAGGTCTCCTTTCCTAATAACCTATTTTTATTTTTTTACAGAGATATTCATATGGAACCTTGACAACTGAAAAGAAGTTGAATCCAGATTTTCTGGGCTAGTTGACTCTGGTATACCAAAACTAACTTCAATAACTCAATGTTATTCAGTCCCACCAGAAGACAACATCTAGAATTATCCCTGGGCTGATCTCACTGTTCTCCAAACTGAAGTGTTCAAAACTATATTTCAACATTATGTAGCATATGTCCTCTCAAAATGTTAAGGATCTCCATATATTTTTTCCCCTAAACAATCTTAAAGGAGATATTTCTAGCAATTAATGCAAACTGATGTTCAGGGGTTTTCCTCAAATGATGCTGCAATGTCATTTCACCTCAGCATAGAAGTTATTAATACTGTTAACAGCCACTCAAAACAAAATTTCACATACCATTGGACATCAAGGTTCATGAAGAGGGGCCAGCAGATAAATGACAAACAGTTCTCCACCCACCTTTGCTAAATGCAGCAAAGGCTTTACATTAACAGTATATCACACTGAAGCATAAGACAGCAGATCAAGTATAATCATTCAACAATCAAAAGCTATTTGAATATATATATATATATATATATATATATAGAGAGAGAGAGAGAGAGTACCAAATAATATAAAATATTAAAAGATACAACTGTAAGAACAAGCTCCAAATTGCTCTCACTTCCTGGAATACTAATAATTCTTATTTATCTAAATGTCTCTCACTGACTTGAATCACTGATCCAAAGTACTTTATTTCTCCACCTTTAGGCAATTACCTTGGTTAAAGTTTTCTAAAAGACCTTTAATTTTAGTAGAAAGGGCACAACAGTCCTTGGAAGCAGACCTGGGTTCTAATTGTCACTCACCTAAATAATGGCAAAATCTCTAATCTTGGTCACAATGTGAAGTATTTGTATAAACTGTCAATTAATGAATGAATGTTCTATTCAGTGATGCTGTGATAATACAACAAGGGGAAGTGTTTTGACATTTGGCCTTCTCACTATCTTACTTCTTTTCTTGTATTTCATCATGTTCTGCTAATATAATTTGGTTATGGTTTTGCAGTGGATGCTGTGGTGTGCTGCCCAGATCTCTTTCTCAGGGACAAAATACTCATTTTGCCAGATATTTGGAGAGATATTTATTGATGGTTTATGTCTAAATCTCTTTCTTTGACTGTAGGAGCATATCTTGCCACAATTATGCAGTCTCCCCAGGAAAAGATTGCATTCAGTGACTGGTCCATCTAGGGGTTCAACAATATGATCCTTTTACCTCAAACAGAATAGAGACCATTCTAACTTCACAGCTCCAAGTAAGATCAGTTGAGGATCAATGCAGCTACATGGTAGAGAAAGGGGGAAACTAACATTTTGAGAACAGACTATGAATTAGCACTGCTTTCTGGGGACTAGAAACACCATTACGTCCACCCTCCACTAGAGTGTTGGGCTTCCCTTGTGGCTCGGCTGATAAAGAATTCACCTGCAATGTGGGTAGACCTGGGTTTGATCCCTGGGTTGGGAAGATCCCCTGGAGAAGGGAAAGGCTACTGACTCCAGTATTCTGCAGAATTCCATGGACTGTATAGTCCATTGCATCACAAACAGTCAGACACAACTGAGCGACTTTCACTTTCAACAGAAGGAATCCTAGCTCAGGTCTGGTTCACAGCAGGTCCACTGGGTCTACGGATCCAGCCAGTGGTGAGAGTCAGTGGTCCCTGAAAGTATAACTGAAATAAACACACTTGCAGACACCAGAACTCCCAGTCTGGCTCACTGTCCTTTAAAATAAAATGCTTATTTTATTTACAAATAATACAGAAGGAAAGAGCCAGTTGAAGCCTTAGATACTGCCTTCTTCCTGGTTCTTTCAAGATGTCATACAACAAACAATATCTGCTAATAGGGTGAATAGCAGAAATTAGTGTGAACTATAAAGATCTAAAGGATCCAGGGGAGATGTCCCCATTATGTTCCTATTTATTTCAGAAGACTGACTTCTAAAAAACCCTATGGGACCTGGAATGTGACAGTAAACTATCACAAATATAATCAAGATTGAACTCCAAGTGCAGCCACGGTGTGAAATACGGTATTTTAACTACAACCGATTAATACAGAGTTATGTGTGCAGTTACTGAACTAGTTAATAGATTTTTTACTAACTCTGTTAAGAAGTATGTTCAGAAGCCATTTATATTTACACAGGAAGAAAAACAACATACATTTATGGTCTTTCACTAGGGCTATATTAACTCTTTTCTTCTGTCATACTGAAGTCTGAAGAGAGCTGAATCATTCTGGAAGTTCTGAAAAACATGACATTTGTCTCCTATGTCAGTGAAATCAAATTAGTCAGGCCAGATGAGCAAGAAGAAAAAATGTTTTGGGTTGTGCAGTCAGCACATTCCACCTGTATGAATCCTGCCCTGACCTATGTGCTAAGTGTCAGAGTAGTTATGGCAACCATAGGAACTAGACAATAAAACTCCACCCAAAGACTTTTAAATTCATTGTTTTAAAAACACTCTGATGTCTAAATCAGATTTCTAATCCCTATGCTACAATACCCTATTTTTAAGTGAGTAAACTGAAATATAAAAAGAAGAATTTACAATCAGTAGTTTTTGTATGAGTAATCAGAAGTAGATCTAAGTTCCAAAACATTCTTATATATTGCATGACCTGTGGACACATAATCCTCATATTACAACAATCTTTATCAGGATGAATAGCCCTTTCTTTAAGACATTTCTATGCAAGCTGGCAGCACTGGCCATGGCTCAGTCCAAGTGCCTGGGAGTGGGACTAGAGAGGTGAGGTGGAGAAGGCTACAGCAGTTGGACTTTGCCACGTGTGAATCAGGTCAAGAGCTGCAGGCCAAGCTGAACTGCCCCAGCTTGATGGGAAGTGTTGCATTTTCAGTTCTCTCCACCAACTCAAGAAATCTTCATCAAGAAAGACGAGGAACCAGAAGGTGAGTCAATAATTGTCTAATTCCACATATCCTTTAGGAAATGGTTGTTAACTATACCAAGGAGGAGCAAAAACTGCTGCACACTGCTCAGCAGGTCGTTTACAAAAATGTGATGCTTGATAAACATAAGAACATGGACTCCTTGGGGAAACAGCTTTCCAAACAGAAGTAAATCCTCTACTTGGAATACCCAAGGCTGATAGAGAGAATGAGTCACCAAAAGACCTGGCCAGATTCAGAGACTGTAGCTGAAATTAAATCATTCATCTTCAATAATTGCACTTTTGAAGATAAATAGTTCTATGACATTTAAATGGAAGCAATGGTAAGAAATGATTTCTAGTACCTATCATTAAAAGTCTGGAAATGTAAAGGCAAGTTGAACAATTATTGCAAGAATGAGGACAGACATTTCAGGCAAGTTGCATTCACGCAAAAGAAAGTACTTAGGAGAGTCTATGGAAATGGTAAATATTGAGGAGATCGCATTCTTCCTGCTGAGCTATGCTTAGGGAATAGGTCTATAAATATGACTCATGTGATAAAAGTTTAAAATACAGTTTAACTTAGTGGACGTAAGGATAGCTATGTAATTGAGAAAAAATAAACATAGCTAAATATTTTGTACAAACAGTCATTTTGTTCAATTTTCAAGAACTCTAGCAGGAGATAGCTGTACAAATGATAGCAATATATATATATACTTTTTTACTAATAATACATCCCTTGGTACATATGAGGGTATTAATAAAAACACAAGCCTAATGAATATAAACAACACAGGCATACCTCAGAGAAACTGCAAGTTTATTTCCAGATCAATGCAATAAAGCAAATTCTGCAACACAATAAGTCACATGAATTTTTGGTGTATATGCTGCTGTGTTGTGCTCCACTGAATCCAACTCCCTGTGACCCCACTGACTGTGGCCTGCCAGGCTCCTCCGTCCATGGGATTTCCCAGGCAACCATACAGGAGTAGGATGCCATTTCCTTTTCCAGAGGGTCTTCCCGACTGAGGGATCAAACCTGTGTCTTCTGCATCTCCTGCATTAGCAGGCAGATTGTTTACCTCTAGCACCACCTGGGAAGCCCTTGGTGCATATAATAGTCATGTTTACATCATTCTATACACTATTACTTGTGTAATAGCACACAGTCTAAAAAAAGAATATATCCATTAAGTAAAAAATATTTTATTCCTTAAAAAATGCTACCACTATCTGAGCTTTCAGCCAGTCATAGTTTGTTCTTTTCTGGTTCAGTTCAGTTCAGTCGCTCAGTTGTGTCTGACGCTTTGCAACCCCATGAATTGCAGCATGGCAAGCTCCCTGTCCATCGCTAACTCCCAGAGATTACTCAGACTCTTGTCCATTGAGTTGGTGATGCCATACAACCGTCTCATCCTCTGTCATCCCCTTCTCCTCCTGCTTTCAATCCTTCCCAGCATCAGGGTCTTTTCAAATGAGTCAGTTCTTCACACCAGGTGGTCAAAGTATTGGAGTTTCAGCTTCAGCATCAGTCCTTCCAATGAATATTCAGGACTGATTTCTTTAGGATGGCTGAACTGAACCAGAAAAGAACAAACTATGAGTTGCCGAAAGCTCAGACAGTGGTAGCAATTTTTAAGGAATAAAATACTTTTTACTTAATGGATATATTCTTTTTTTAGACTGTGTGCTATTGCACACGTAATAATGTACAGAATAATGTAAACACGACTAAACATTTCTTTTGGATCTCCTTGCAGTCCAAGGGACTCTCAAGAGTCTTCTGCAACACCACAGTTCAAAGGCATCAATTCTTCGGTGCTCAGCTTTCTTTATAGAACAACTCTCACATCCATACATGACTACTGGAAATACCATAGCTTTGACTAGAGGGACCTTTGTTGGTAAAGTAATGCTTTAATGCTGCTTTTTAATATGCCATCTAGGTTGGTCATAACTTTTCTTCCAAGTAGAAAGCTTCTTTTAATTTCATGGCTGCAGTCAACATCTGCATTGATTTTGGAGCCCCCCAAAATAAAGTCCATCATTGTTTCCCCATCTATTTCCCAAGAAGTGATGGGACCAGATGCCATGATCTTAGTTTTCTGGATATTGAGTTTTAAGCCAACTTTTTCACTCTCCTCTTTCACTTTCATCAAGAGGCTTTTTAGTTCCTCTTCACTTTCTGCCATAAATGTGGTGTCATTTCCATATTTGAGGTTATTGATATTTCTCCCAGCAATCTTTATTTCAGTTTGTACTCCATCCAGCCCAGCATTTCTCATGATGTACTCTGCATATAAGTTAAATAAGCAGGGTGACAATATATAGCTTTGATGTACTCCTTTCATATTCTTTGCAGCCAAAGATGGAGAAGCTCTCTACAGTCAGCAAAAACAAGACCAGGAGCTGACTGTGGCACAGACCATGAACTTCTTATTGCCAAATTCAGACTTAAATGAAGAAAGCAGAGAAAATCACTAGACCTTTAAGGTATGACCTAAATCAAACCGCTTATGATTATACAGTGGAAGTGACAAATAGATTCAAGGGATTAGATCTGATAGAGTGTCTGATCAACTATGGACGGAGGTTCATAACATACAGGAGACAAGGATCAAGACTATCCCCAATAAAAAGAAATGAAAAAAAGCAAAATGGCTGTCTGAGGAGGCCTTACAAACAGCTGTGAAAAGAAGAGAAGCCAAAAGCAAAGGAGTGAAGGAAAGATACGCCCATTTGAACGCAGAGTTCCAAAGAACAGCAAGGAGAGATAAGAAAGTCTTCCTCAGCGATCAATGCAAAGAAACAGAGGAAAACAACAGAATGGGAAAGACTAAAGATATCTTCAAGATAATTAGAGATATCAAGGGAAGAGTTCATGCAAAGATGGGCTCAATAAATGGTATTGACCTAACTGAAGCAGAAGATATTAAGAAGAGGTAGCAAGAATACACAGAAAAACTGTACAAAAATGATTTTCACAACCCAGATAATCAGGACGGTGTGATCACTCACTTCAAGCCAGACATCCTGGAATGTGAAGTCAAGTGGGTCTTAGGAAGCATCACTACAAAGGAAGCTAGTGGAGGTGATGGAATTGCACTTGAGCTATTTCAAATCCTAAAAGATGATGCTGTGAAAGTGCTGAACTCAACATGCCAGCAAATTTGGAAAACTCAGCAGTGGCCACAGGACTGGAAAAAGTCAGTTTTCATTCCAATCCCAAAGAAAGGTGATGCCAAAGAATGCTCAAACTATTGCACAATTGTACTCATCTCACATGCTAGTAAAGCAATGCTCAAAATTCTTCAAGCCAGGCTTCAGCAGTAAATGAATCGTCAACTTCCAGATGTTCAAGCTGGATTTAGAAAAGGCAGAGGAATCAGAGATCAAATTGCCAACATCCACTGGATCATCGAAAAAGCAAGACAGTTCCAGAAGAACATCTACTTCTGCTTTATTGACTATGCCAAAGACTTTGACTGTGTGGATCACAATAAACTGTGGAAAATTCTGAAAGAGATGGGAATACCAGACCACCTGATCCACCTCTTGAGAAATCTGTATGCAGGTCAGGAAGCAACAGTTAGAACTGGACATGGAACAACAGACTGGTTCCAAACAGAGAAAGGAGTATGTCAAGGAAGTATATCGTCACCCTGCTTATTGTTGCTGGTGGAGGGTGAAATATTTTGAGAATTAACCAAAATGTGAAACAGACAGGAAGTAAACAAATACTGTTGGGTAAAAATGGCACTGATAGACCTTGGGGAAGGGTTGCCACAAAACTTCAAAAAAAAAAAAAACCACAATACACTGAAGAATGATAAAATGAGGGATGCCTGAATGCGGTTGTTACCACACTGACATCACATAAATCATACTGGTGAGGAACCTATGCATATAAAGAATGTGGAAGTCTGTGGAAAAGTCTTTAGCTGCTTCTATGCTTTTTCTGCACATTAGAGAACTCATACTGGAGACAAACTGTATACACGCAATCTGTGAGGAAAAGTATTTTTCATATCTATAAGCTTATTAGATATACAATAACTCATACCAGAAAGAAACCTTAGGAAAGTCCTGAATGTGAAGAATCTTTCAGACAGAACACCTGTTTCATTATGTATCAGAGAACTCATATATAAGAGGGCGTCCCTATGAATGAAATTGATGTGGGAACTCAAAAAAGAGATCTCACCTCACTATGCATCACAAAATTCACAATTGGACAAAACCATGAGTGCAAAAATTATGGAAAACAATTTGATTAAAACTGTCACCTTTTCTCACACCAGACAACCCATAAAGGAGAGAAGTTGTATGAATGCCATCAGTGTGGAAAACGTTTTAGCCAGAGTTCTGCCCTAATTTTTCACTGAAAAATTCATATGGAAATTAATTATAAAAATGTTGTCAAATGTTGGAAAGACTTCATCCATAAGAAAAACCTCACTGAGCATCAAATAATATATACTGAAAGAGTATGTAATCAATGTGGAATTTTCTTCAGCCAGAATTCTCTATCTGTAGTTCTTAATTGCTTTAACATTATAAGGTACCAAAAGTCATCTTAGAGAAAACACTTACTAATATAATAAATATGAAAAATTAGTCACCAATAATTTTATTTTGTATCAAAGAAATTATTTTGGAGAGAAGCTCTGTAAGTTTCATCTGTGTAGAAATATTTTAAACCAATAAATCATGTTATTACCCTACAATGCATTTGAGAACCGGTCCTGGAGAGAAGTGCACACGTATGCACGCACTCACACACACACACACACACACACACACACACACACTTCAATAAACAGAGACATCAGATTTTCTTCTTTTCAAAAATTCCATAAATTCATTCAACTGTGACTGGCCTTGAAGGCATTTTAGTTGAGGTACAGTTGATCTGGACTTCCCAGGTGGCGCTAGTGCTAATGTTAGAGACACAGGTTCAGTCGCTGGGTTGTGAAGCTCCCCTGGAGGAGGGCATGGCAACCCACTCCAGAATTCTTGCCTGGAGAATCCCATGGACCGAGGAGCCAGGCGGGTTACAGACCATAGGATCGCAAAGAGTCAGACACAACTGAAGTGACTTAGCACACACACAAAGTTAACATACATAATGTTAACTTCATGTATGCCACATAGTGATTCAACATTTAAATACATTGAGACGATCACCACATTTTTGTAACCATGTGTCACCATACAAAATTATTATACATTATTGACTATATTCTTTTCACTGAACTACACTCCCATGACTTACTTATTTTATAACTGGAATTTTGTACCTCTCAATCTCCTTCACATACTTGCCCAACCCCTCACCCACTTCTCTCTGGCATCCACCAGTCTGCTTGCTATAAGGCTTTCTATTTTATTTTGGTTGCTTCTTTGTTTTATTAGATTCCACACAGAAGTGAGATTACATGGCATTTGTTTTTCTCTGTCTGATTTATTTCACTTACCATAATAACCTCCATGTTTTCCAAGCGGCAAGATTTCATGCTTGATTATGGCTTAATACTCCATTTGAAACTATATACACCACAGATTGCATCTTTTTTATCCATTCTTCTGCTGATGGACACAGGTTGCTGGTCTAAAGTATTCCTGACCAAATCTTAAGCTTAGATTCTGAGAAAGAATCATTTAACAGGCAAGTTGTTGAGAAGTGTTCCAGGTTCATTATCTTCTTCAGAGAGAACAAGAAATAAAAATGCCACTGTAGGGCATGTTGTTGCTGAGAAGGCCAAGAACTGTATATAGTTCTTACAATAAAAGTAGGAATACAATATTCCAGGGAGTTAATAAGCAACTGTTTATGTGACTGCTTCCCTTTTGAGACATTTAATAGGTTTTAATATATGTGTCTTCTCTAAACCACATTCTGGTTAGCAACAAGGAGATATAAGGCAACAAACAGAAATATATACTATTCTTAGTGTCTATTTTAAATATATCTGCATATGGATAAGGATTGAATAAACACCTACAGATTAATGAACAGAAATGATTTAGTAAATAAAGATATTATAAAGAAGTTTCTTTTTATAGTTTATTCAGAACTCCTGTAATATTTTGAATAAAAATTTAAATATTTTAAAAAAGGGTATCTAGTTTGTCTATAATAAGGTCAAGGAAGCTTGGATATAACTTGCTAGGAAACTGTCCTGGGAATTATGTTGTCTTCGGTTACAGTGTACTACTCTCTGAGACATGGTTTTAAAACTCCTGAGAATTTGACAACCAGGTAATTATCTTCAGTTTGGGACCTAGAGGAAACAACAGACAGCTCATGGAAAGGTGTCATTTGAGTGGGAACACGTACCTGAATAACATATATAGTGGTGGGGGTGGTGGTGGTGGTTTAGTCGCTAAGTCATGTCTGACTCTTGCAACCCCGTGGACCGTAGCCCACTAGGCTCCTCTGTCCACAGGATTTTCAGGCAAGAATACTGGAGTGGATTGCCATTTCCTTCCCCATACATAGTAATTGTGCTCAAATGATAAACATAACATTGCAAAAGCTGCCCCCCCACCACCATTCTCAAAGGTCTTTAATCTCCAAAAGAAAACATATTTAAGAGTAGAGACTTGAGCCTGACTGCCCAGGTTAAAATCCCACCTCTTCCCCTAACTAACTGGGTGACCTTGGCCATGTGCCTGAATTACACATCTCCCTGTTTCTTAAAATAGTACTGACTGCGCAGGCTTATCGTATCAAATCAGTGAACACACAAATGGTTTAGAATAATGTTTGACATGTATTAAGTGCTTATAATTACTATATATGTTTATTATTATTATTGCCCTTGTTATTATTGTTCAGTCACTAAATTGTGTCCAACTCTTTGCATCCCCATGGACTGCAGCATGCCAGGCTTTGCTGTCCCTCACTAGTTCCTGGAGTTTGCTCAAATTCATGTCCATTGAGTCAGTGATGCTATCTAAACCATCTCATCCTCTGCCACCCTTTTCTCCTTTTGCCTAGCCTAATTTAAACCTGCTTGAGTACTTACTTCACTCCCAGTCACACATGTTCTGCCCTTTTGCCTAAATCAGGAGTTATTAACTTGGGAGATCCCTTACTCCTTGTCGGTACATACATTCACTTCTGAAAATAAATAAACCACTTTTAAGATTATTTTTAAAAGGAAAAAAAATTCTCTAATTACACAAAAGTATTGTTTCACCATTTTATCATTTCAGTGTATTGATAATTAAAGTGTTGAAAGTGTTGATGCAGTTACGATACCGAGCCAGCTGCTATGAAAAAAGCCAACAGAGTAGAATTAAAGAAGGTTCTTGTCTCTCATGCAACATCTGGAGTGAATGCAGTTCATAATTGCTATGGTTACTCCATGGATCAGGCTCCTTCTATCTTATTACTCAGTAAGTAGCTTCTAACTTGTGCTCTAAATTCTTTCCCATAACAATCTCCTTGCCTGTGGGTAGCAGGCAAGGAGAACAGGAGGCATGCCTCATCTCTCTAAGCACAGGGCGAAGAAGTCTACACTTTATTGGACATAACGTAGACAATGATCATGTCTAGATGCAAGGGAGGCTGGGGTATGTGTTGCTGCTGCTACTGCTAAGTCGCTTCAGTCGTGTCCGACTCCTTGTGACCCCATAGATGGCAGCCAACCAGGCTCCCCCATCCTTGGGATAACCTATGTCTAATTCAGGGATTCCATTTTTTCCAACTGGAAAAGACCCTGATGTTGGGAAAGACTGGAGGCAAAAGAAGTGGGTAGCAGAGGATGAGATGGCTAGATAACATCACCAACTCAATGGACATGAATGTGAGCAAACTCTGGGAGACAGTGAAGGACAGGGGAGCCTGGTAGGCTGCAGTCCATGGGTTTGCAAAGAGTTGGACATGACTTAGAGGCTGAACAACAACAACAAACAACAATTATTACTGAGGAAAGAATATGAGAATCCATATGGGGGCTAAAATGTGGTCTCTGAAATAGCAGTATTCTCTGTAGCCCAATTTAAATGTCATATAGATATTCGGAACTAGAGAAAAATGCAAATCTGTGTAATTTATTACGTTCATATTGATGATACACTTTAAACATGGGGCTTTCCAGGTGACACTACTGGAAAAAAAAAAAAAAAAACCCGCCTGCCAATGCAGGTGACATAAGACACAGGTTCAATCCCTGGGTCAGGAAGATCCCCTGGAGGAGGAAATGGCAACCCACTCCAGTATTCTTGCCTGGAGAATCCCATTGACAGAGGAGCCTGATGGACTACAGTCCCTAAGGTTGCGAACAGCCAGACACAACTGAAGTAATTCAACATGCACTTTAAAAAATAATTTATAATGGAAACATAGCTATAGTATTGCATATATGATATCTTAGCATTCATCCAGTTCAGTTCAGTTCAGTCGCTCAGTCGTGTCCGACACTTTGTGACCCCATGAATGATAATGCTAGCCTAGTAATCTTCTAGGATTAACCGACATATTGCTACTAAAACAACCACATTCAAGTAGGCACTCAATATAGGTTCATTCTCTTTCCTTTTATCTTCCTTCTGTACATCCCTGAACTGTTCTAATTAAACAGAGCTATTATCTTATGCTCCAACTGAAGTATAATTGGCTCCTCTGTTTAGAGTAAACTGATGGTCTTCAGAGTCTTTTAATTGACAGCTACTTGTTTCATATTTCAATGTCCACCTGTTTGAAATTGGCAGTCCATCCAAACTCAAGGAAAGAAGAAAGTCAAAGAAATATTCCTGGTAGGCCACTTGAACTCTAAATACCTGCCAAATATTTTCCTTGTGTGACTCACAGAATTTAAGAACTGATCCATCTGCATTCTGAGCCCCATGAAAAATGCACCCTCTTAGTGTCATCATGAAATAGCTCTAAATATATTATATAATCCTACCAATTCACTGAAGCCTAGTTGAGCTATGTCCCTATTGTAGCTATATCCATAAAAGCCAGGTGAACTTGCTTATATCTTCTATGCCATAGAAGAGACTTGTAATGGCAAGAGTTATCTTCTAATCTCAGAAATCTCCTCACTTGATGGAACTAACAAATTCATTTTGACCCACCCATTCCCTTTATCCAAAAGAATTTCTTTCAACTGCTTCACTTACAAGAAGAATGTCATATTTACAGATTCTCATGCCAAGAAAGCCACTGTGTGCTACGTCTCTTAATCTCAAGAGGTTTAGACTGACTTTGCTGGATTTGACCTATAAATTCAATTGATGCACTGCAACTACTACAGCTATCTTTTTCTATTTTAATAATTTTATAAAAAGAATTTTAAATTAAGTAGTCTCTTCTTTATTATTTAATATTTCCAAATATTTTATGCTGATAAAATTTTGACTTTCTGATAAAGGTACAGAGTGGACCTAGCAAGAGACATAGACACAATGTACTATTTCCAGATAGTTCTGCAATACTGTGAAGCTTATGAAATAATTTCTATTATTAAATAACATTTTTCCAATATGGACATCAATAAAGTGATCTGTTCATTTGTCAGTCAAGTATGAAACTAAAAAGAGGGTTCAACCATGTTGATGGAAGCAGTTAAATTATTGAAAACAAGTTGGCAGAGGGAAAATGGCCAATACAAGGCAATCAAAATAACTGCCTATAAATAAAAAGAGAGCATTTATAAATGGTTGAAAAGGAATTATAAATTTTTAAAAACATAGGAATTCTAATTTTTAAATGGCAAAGTATACATAAAACTATTTTGATATTCATTAAGTTTATTGAACTCCTCCAAATTCTAATATATTAAAATTTCTTAGTAGCATATTAAGGACATAAATGCATCATGATAAAAAAAAGACATTATAGATTAACTTCTTGAAATGAATAGATGTATGTATAAGATTTCCAAAGTTATTGTTTTTTTATGTTCATGAATCACACATTTTATGAACATATTTCAACTTGTTCTCTTTTTTGTGGTAAAAACAGCTACATTCTATTCTAAAATATGTAAGATGATAATTTATGATAATGTTTCAAGTACTATGCTATGAATTTTATATGCATTCTCTCTAATCATTACGACAACTCTGCAGGTTAGCATTATTACCTCATTAGAATGAGGTATATACCTCAGATAAGTTAATTAGGGCTCAGAAATGCTCATTACATCTGGCTTGTGCTAGTGTACAATGGAGCTAAGATTGGAATCTAGGGGTTCTGCTCCAAAGTTTAAAACATACAAAAAATGGAGATACTCTGTTTAAAAGTTTGCAACTTAATTTCAAAACCTTTGATTCATAGGAACAAAAAAAGTCAAACAATACATACACAAAGGAAAACTAAGTTCTGCTGCTTAAGTTTGCAAAACTCAACATAAAGAATTCAAAACAAAATAATTATTTTAAGTGAATCTTTTTTTTAATGTCAGATAATATTACAGTCCATTTTGTAATACCAAATTTCTTTCTTTCAACATTGAAAGACTAAAGACAATAGCCTATACAGGGGAATGAAAATGGGGGCTGATACTGGCAAAAGGAAATTGCAGCAGGCTGACAAACAATAACAATACTAAGAATGTACACACAATACATAGTACTTTCAGTCTAAAATGTTGAGTATACTTCAGTTACAGAAATATAAAAGAGCTTTTAAAGGGTAAAGACATAAAGAAGTTGGAAGGCCAGAAAGCTTTCAGTTAAATGGCCTTATTAGTTTTCTAGAACTATGAAAAATTATCATAAGGACCAGATCAAATACTCCATAAAGATCATAAAGATCGGGGAAATGCAAATTCCAGATATTCTCAAAGGTACCATTCCAGTAAACTGAGGCACTAAGCACTGTGCTATCTATTCAGTCAACTCCTAAGCCCTAGGAACTAGGGCTAGATATTGGGAATCCACTCTGTTATTAAGCATATTGTCTAGAATAAACTTCCAAAGTTGAAAATGTTGACAAAACACACATAGATAAGCACAATTACAATTTTAGATTTAACACCTAGCAAAGAAATATTGCTTTAGGCCATGTTTCATGAACATTTTACAAGGTACAAAATCACAAGCAAACAAGCTAAAACCCTTTGATCGATACATTAAAAGTACACATTTAACACAGCAGTCAGAAAGCTGTTAAGGAAAAAGTACCAATTTCCTACTCTCCAGACAGCATTAAGATGCCTAAAGCAGCTTCNTATTGCTTTAGGCCATGTTTCATGAACATTTTACAAGGTACAAAATCACAAGCAAACAAGCTAAAACCCTTTGATCGATACATTAAAAGTACACATTTAACACAGCAGTCAGAAAGCTGTTAAGGAAAAAGTACCAATTTCCTACTCTCCAGACAGCATTAAGATGCCTAAAGCAGCTTCTTTGGTCAAACGTGTGGGAAGTAGAAAAATTTTTCAATACTAAAAAATACTCAGAAAAAAAAATCATTAATGACTTAAATGGGGTACAAAAACTAAACAAAGCAAGCTCATTGAATAAAACTTTTTAAAACTTATATGCGATTTCATCAATATTCAAGAAAATGGATTTATTTATATATTTACCATGAAAAATGTTTTTAGTTTCATTGTAATGAAATCATCTATTTAATGTACTAGTTATGAACATGTAACTATTATTTAAAGTTTTATTTATCCTATGAATTAACTAAAATAATGGAACGTTTCCCTTGTCCAAAGCAAGTAGCATCTAAGCCATACTTTAGGGCCTCCAGTGTAAAAGATTACAACAAGAATGCAGTGAAGATTAGTGGGGAAGACTTATAGTGTGGCTATTCCAAATGGAGAAAGAGTCAGCTCAAGAGCAGAACTTTGCCTCTGTTCTGTTCATTTGAAGGACATTTATTGCACTTACACTGTGCCAAGTACTCTTGTAGGTGCTCTACAAATATTAAGCTTTTGAGTCTCACAGCAACCCTATGAGGTAAGTTGTATTATCATGTCCATTTCACAGATGAGACAATCGAGGCACAGAGAGACTCAGAAACTTGCCCAAGAAAATAAGCAGCAGAGCCAGGACCCAAACAGTCCACACCCCCAACCACTAGAATGTGCTGGCCACTTTGAATGGTCCAAGCCTGCCCTCTATTTGATGTGCATTTCTGCATTCCCTCTTTGTTTTACATTCCCTTTGGTGATACTGGCACAATGATTATTTCATCAACCAATCTTTATATAGGCTCTTAGGGAACAGCAGGCAAAAGCAGACATTGTTCCTGTTCTCATGGAGGTTGTAGTCTGCTGGGGAAGACAGGCATTACAAAATAATTACACAAATGAGTGTGAAATTGCTAATTAGGGTAAGTGTTATGAGAAAAAGGCAGGTTCTTTCAAAGCATAGAACAAGGAACCTGATATGGTCTCGGCAGTCAGGGAAGGTTTCCTTGAAAAGTGATTATCAAGCAGGAGCACTAAATGCTTTGTCATTAACCAGATGAAGAAGCGAGGGGGCTGGAAATTTATAATTCCTCTAATTTCCATGCAGTGAGGCCAGCTGAGGAGTTTCTTGCTGCAGGAGCGAGAAGACAGATTGCTCTAATCCATATCTTAGGGATTTCCAGACGCTGTCTAGCAAAGGTGTCCATACAAGTATAATGAGATGACAGGACCAGATAAGTTGGGGCTAACACAGGCCCCCTTGGGGGTAAAGCCAGTGCTTAGGGGCCTCCTTGTCTCTTCCTCTCCTATTAAAGCACCCCCTCCTCAACTACTTACTATGTTGAGGATAAAAGTAGGAGGGAGTCATGAATAATGCTGAGGGATATTTGTGAAAGATTCATTCTTTCAACTGCTAGAATTGACATTAACTTCTTCCATGGCCCAAACGGATCTCACAAGGTCAAAAAGGTTTACTGTGAATTAGCTTACACAATTTTATCCCAAGGACCCAGGATGTTCTGTTACTTCTAGAATTGGAATGGGCCTTTTTTAGGCCTCTCTGACTTCCTAAACACCTTCCTGAAATGTGAAGACCAACAGGGTTCACAAGAAAAGTAAAAGTTTGAACAGTGATGCACACAGCAGAAAGGCCACTTCCTGCCGTGTGCACGCCTCACTCCTATTAATATATTTCTCCATAGCGTTGGTTCTGTTTTTTAATAACAGCACAACACTGCTGACTCACATTCACCATATGGTCCTCTTGGACTCCAGGTCTCTGTCTGCTGTACTTGTGCCTGCCTAGTTAGTCTTTTCTTAACTGTTCTCTGTGAAATTAGTTGGATGCCTACAAGAGCCTTGGGTATATCCTTATTGATTCTGATTTTGGTTTCAGCACATCACTTCTCTAAATTACACCTTTTTCAAGCATGCTAGACTTTTTCGGGTCCCCATAAGGCCTCCCCTGACTTACTTCAAGGGCCTCCTAACTGATTTCTCGGCCACCACCTTTCCCAATGACGAGCCTCTCCTTGCACAGTCATCACGTCCTGCTTCAGACAACAGAACACAATAATTAGACAGCTTCCCCTTATGGAAAAATGAAGCTCCAATCCCTAAGACTAACATTCAAAAGCCTCTGTATCGGCACCCAACCTTTTTCCTCCCAAATTTTGACCCCACGGAGCCTAAATATCAAGCACACAAGACTCCTCACCTCTCCACAACATTCTCTGAGCTCCACTGGGTTTGTTCATGCTCTCTGTTTTTCCAGAATGCCACCATTCCCAGCCCTACCCTTTATTTCTACTCTATAAATCTTTTCAATGTTAAGGCCATATTCCATATTTTTCCCAATAATCCCATTCAACATGCCCTAGCATCACCGTGCTTCCATAGTACTTTGCATCACTATTCTAAACCAGTAGTTCCTCAAGGATTCTAAGGGTCACTAAACACAATGGTTGGAATAATAGGACTGGCCTGTTCAAGTTCTGGGGGAAAATAAGTGGCAAATAGGAAAAAATTTAATAGTTGTAGATTATAAAATTAGCACAAGGTTTTCAAAAATAAACCTCTTTTTGATACCTTTTGGTTCCAAGTACACAAACTTTTTCAAATAATCTTCTTTAACTGACTACTGCTGTAGTGTCATTCTTTCAGAAGCTGATAAAGCCACAATTTGCAGGTTGTAAAATTTTTAATTTGTGTGGCTCTAGTGGTAAAGAACCCACCTGACAATGCAGGACATATAAGAAACTCAGGTTCGAGCCTCGGGTCGAGGAGATCCCCTGGAGTAGGAAATGGCAACCCACTCCAGTACTCTTGCCTGGAAAATTCCACAGAGGAGCATGGCAAGAGGTTACAGCCCATGGGGTCACAAAGAGTTGGATATGACTGAAGTGACTTAGCATGCATGTATGCATGAATTATTAGGTTTTTACACATTATCCTTGTGTTTAAAGCACATGTTTGTGACTCTGGTCTTATACCTGGATACTGAATAAATGGAGTTTAAATAGCAGTTCTCTCTTGGCATGAACATGGTCACCTATTTTTTTCTACCAAAAGTTGAATCAGTAATTCTTGTATTCTCTTATTGAATGAAGCTGAACTAAACCATGCACATGAGAAATAATCCGACATTTAGAATCTGGAGTATAAAATTACAAAACTCTATTATCTAAAATCTTACAGTATCAAAGTAAGTTGTATGCACAACTTCCTATGGAGAGGAAAAGAAAGACACACTAAATGTGTTGAACAAAATGATTATATTCTTCTAGAATGTAAAAATAATGACATGAGTATTTATGGTATAAATGTAAAAGTGGTTCTGATGGTTCCCAAGTTCTATTTTCATGTGGTGTGGGCAGCAAATAGTCTCAGGTGCTGAGGGAACCCTTGAATTTGAGCAAGAGTGATTTCCAATCACCAAACTGGATTTGGATTAGGAAAAAAAAACACCTTAATTGCCCTGCCAGAAACCAGTACTCTTCTACTCGGTTGGGTTTTCCTATGGGGAAATATGTGATTCTTCTCACCTTTGGAAAATGTAGGAAAAAAATCCCCAACATAGTCACTGGAGCCATAAGAACAAAAGGATAACATGAATAAATGTAATGCAAGGACATAAGAAATAGTATTCTGAGAGACCATACGGCAAAATCTCAGAAGAGGAGAAATCTGGGGGAAAACTGGGAAACAAAGTAGGCTTATTAGTATTAGGCTCTAATTTCTAGAAATAGTAGTCATTTCATGGTAAGGCAGATTGGTGAATCAAACAGGTCAAATCACTTGGTAAAGGAGTTATTTTCTCAATTTACCAACAGAACCACTTTTGCCAACAGAACCAGTGGAGTTTTCTGAACCCTGTACGTGCACATAAAAAGGGCAGAGACATTGTAGGAAAGAATGGCCAATTCAGTCAACAGAGACAAAGTGAGATGAGCAACGTTTAAGAATCCCAGGTGAAGAAAAAAAGGCAACTATGAAGATCAAGAGACACAAGTGAACTGCCATTAAAAACCATGGGGCCAATGGAAGTAGGAGAGAATGAGCCAAAAGCAAATGCGTATACACATCACCTCTTCCACCACGCAAACATACACACACACGCACACACACATCTTCCTTATACTTAGATATGTGTGTGTGTGTGTGTGTGTGTGTGTGGATAGATATAGATACATTTAATTACTCAGTAAACCTTGCTATAATTTTCATTCATATAGAAAATTTTATTAGTCAAAATATTTGTCACAATTTTGAAATTTTAAAATGGTACTATAGAATCAAGAAGAGCTGAATATATTTGAACTTACCATTTCACTAGGGGGCTATATATCAGCTAGGATGGCCTATTGAGGAGTCAGGCTGAGTGAATGTGCCCACACTTTTGCTACCAATCTGGATAGTGACAAAGCATAGAGTTTGCATCTTAACAGGGATGATGAAAGTGAAAGTGAACATCACTCAGTCATGTCCAACTCTTTGAGACCCCATGGACTATACAGTCCATGGAATTCTCCAGGCCAGAATACTAGAGGGGGTAGCTGTTCCCTTCTCCAGGGAATCTTCCCAACCCAGGGATTGAACCCAGGTTACCTGCATTGCAGATGGATTCTTTACCAGCTGAGTCACAAAGGAAATCCGCTTATCCCTTCTCCAGCAAATCTTTCAACCCAGGAATTGAACCGCGGTCTCCTACATGGCAGGTAGATTCTTTACCAACTGAGCTATCAGGAAAGCCCTAATATCATCCCTATTAGCATGATCAGAACACTGATCATGCTCTCACCTGATTAATTCCACCACTCAACTCTTGACAAACTACTTTCCTAGCTACTCAGGAAAGGGAGGCTAGCGATGTGAATTCAGGTTCAGTTTTCTTTTGTGTCTGACTTTTTGGCAACCTCTCTTCCCCTTTCAGCAAACATTGCTCAGTGCCCTATGACCCTGAAGCAGTCATTCCAGGTTTGTCCTCTCTGAAAAGTATTTATCCAGGGGTCTTTTTTCAAGGAGCTTGGGTCGATCTAGTTAACATGATAAATGCCTAAATCAGGAAAGAAATTGAGAACAAGTCACTTATGTGTCTTTTGAGACGTTCCAGTAACATTAATGATACTTTCTGGCAAGGAAGGTCTAATCATGACAATCGAGTGGGTATTTTCTCACCTCTTTGACAGAGCTGTCAATGTGTAATCATAGAAGAACTGGGAGAAACAGAAAATAAAAATCTTAACTCACCGTTATTGTTGTGTGGTCGCTAAGTTGTGTCTGACCCTTTTGCAGTCCCACAGACTGCAGCCTACCAGGCTCCTCTGTCCATGGAATTCTCCAGTCAAGAATACTGGAGTGGGTTGCCGTTTCCTTCTACAGTGGATCTTCCTGACCAAGGGATAGAAATTTGTCTCCTGCACTGCAGGTAGATTCTTTATGAGGCTAGCGATGTGAATTCAGGTTCAGTTTTCTTTTGTGTCTGACTTTTTGGCAACCTCTCTTCCCCTTTCAGCAAACATTGCTCAGTGCCCTATGACCCTGAAGCAGTCATTCCAGGTTTGTCCTCTCTGAAAAGTATTTATCCAGGGGTCTTTTTTCAAGGAGCTTGGGTCGATCTAGTTAATATGATAAATGCCTAAATCAGGAAAGAAATTGAGAACAAGTCACTTATGTGTCTTGTGAGACGTTCCAGTAACATTAATGATACTTTCTGGCAAGGAAGGTCTAATCATGACAATCGAGTGGGTATTTTCTCACCTCTTTGACAGAGCTGTCAATGTGTAATCATACAAGAACTGGGAGAAACAGAAAATAAAAATCTTAACTCACCGTTATTGTTGTGTGGTCGCTAAGTTGTGTCTGACCCTTTTGCAGTCCCACAGACTGCAGCCTACCAGGCTCCTCTGTCCATGGAATTCTCCAGTCAAGAATACTGGAGTGGGTTGCCGTTTCCTTCTACAGTGGATCTTCCTGACCAAGGGATAGAAATTTGTCTCCTGCATTGCAGGTAGATTCTTTACCATTGAGCCACCAGGGAGGCGCTAACTCATCATTACTATATCGAATACCCATTCAACACTTTATTTTGCTCTCTCTTCATATTTCATCGATCTTTTGAAACTCAGACTTCCCTGGCATTTCTATAAGATGATACTGTTTATATTAAGAAAGACTTGTTGTTGTCGTTTAGTTGTTGTGTCCGACTCTTTGGGAGCCCATGGACTGCAGCCTGCCAGGCTCCTCTGTCCATGGGATTTCCCAGGCAAGAATACTGGAGTGGGTTGCCATTTCCTTCTCCAGGGAATCTACCCAACCCAGAGATAAAACCTGCCTCTTCTGCACTGGCAACTGGATTCTTCACGGCTGAGCCACCAGGGAAGCCTCTAAAAAAGATTACTGCTTATTTAAAATAAGATTGTGTTATTATATAGTAAGAGTAAATGACTTAGAAAGATGCACAACTGCAAAATGCCCACCTTTATGTTCTATTTATTACAACACTTTCCTGAAATAAATTTTCTTTTTTCCTGATTATAAAAGCAAAACATGTTTATTAGAGAAAAAAACTTATCTTTTTTCCTCAAGGAGCTTTGTACTTACTGATCTGTAAGAGGTCATTAACTATGAAATACAGTAATAAGACTTTGTATATAATACATTTCAAAATCTTTTCTATGTATAGTGTACTACTTTGGGCTCCTCTATAGCTGAGACAGTAAAGAATCCACTTGCAATGCAGGAAACCTAGGTTCAACCCCTGGGTCAGGAAGATCTGGGGAAGAAAATGGCTACCCTCTCCAGTATTCTTGCCTGGAGAATTCCATGGAAAAAGGAGCCTGGCAGGCTACAGTCCATGGGGTTGAAAAGAGTCAGATACAACTGAGTGACTAACACTAACTAACTTACTACTTTATTTTGTTTTATTTTTTTTACTACTTAAAAATGTGTATCATAGTCAACCTACCAGCTGTTTACTTTTAAATTATTTTCTTTTTTATGCTTAGAAAGGCTTTTCCTACATGATATCGAAGTCACAGGTATTTCTTTCTAGGTTATTTTTGCGAGAATTATTAACAAAGTAGTTTTTAAATTAATTTTTACCAGTTGGCTATAATGAGCTAACAGAAGTCCAGAAATGGGGGGAAAAAAAAATCCTTCTAAAACCTGATATTTTTAAGAAGATCCCATAATGACACAAATGAAAAGCTACTTAAAATATAATAAAAAGTTATCACAAAATCATGAACAATGTATATCTGAGAAATTTGACAAAACAAGCATAATACTGTTCTGCAATGAGTAGTTCGGGATAAAAGGCACTATAGGTATTAGAACAAATACATCTGGATCTAGATGGTCATGGGTTAAGAGCAGCAAATGTTATCTGCAAATCATTTTTATAATACACTAATTTTAATCTATATCAATCTGTAGAATAAAAATGCCTGTTCACAAGTTTTTATTTCATGTCAATTAAGTTGAATAGAATATCTGTTAGTAGCATGACTGCAGAAGTCCTGGGTATAATCAAACTCCGCAGGAAGCTACATAAACCAATTCAAAACTTACAGCAAACAATATGGTCATAATCACTAGAGCCCTTGATTCCTATCTGTAGTCTTAGGATTTGCATACCGATTTCTTAATAGAAGAGTTTCCCTGTGGCTCACAGGTAAAGAATCCGCCTGCCAATGCAGGAGACATTGGTGGCGGGCGTTTGATCCCTGGATTCAGAAGATCCCCTGAAGAAGGAAATGGCAACCCACTCCAGTATTCTTGCTTGGAAAAATCCCATGGATGGAGGAGCCTGGCAGGCTACAGTCCATGGAGTCCCAAAGAGTCGGACACAACTTAGTGACTAAACAACAGCTTCTTAGTAGAGAGCTATGCACAAAAAGGTGTTCATTTCTAAACTGTTTGCAAACAAGAATCCGAAATAATCTAAATATTTTTAAATGCAATGAAATACATAGCCATTAAATGATAATTACCAAAGTATAGAATAATAGGAGACCACTTATAAATTTTAGAAATAACCATATGTATGCTATGGTTACAATCATGCTGAAAAATGAACATCAACAGCATGTTCGAGAAAGCCAACACAGAAATGCGAACAACATATGCCATGATGGAGACACAAGGATTACAATTTCTTTTTTTAGAAAAAGTTCCTTGACTACAATATTATTTGTGCAACAAAAATAATTAATAGAAAGCTTTATAAATGCCTCTGATCAGTGTTTCCTCTGGTGTATTTTGTAGGATATTGTTATTCCAGCAGGATTGGGCACAAGAGAGCTGGCTGTTAATTTTGTTTTGTTTGATTTTGCTTTGTTTTGCCACATGAATGTAGGCATCTAGATATCTGATATTTAAATGCAGTTCAACTGAATTTTGTTGTTTGCTTTTCTGCCTGTTAACTGACAGAAACTTTCAAACACTATTTAAAAAAGCAAAAAACATCTTTTCCAAGGTTTATTTATAATACACTAATTTTAATCTATATCAATCTGTAGAATAAAAATGCCTGTTCACAAGTTTTTATTTCATGTCAATTAAGTTGAATAGAATATCTGTTAGTAGCATGACTGCAGAAGTCCTGGGTATAATCAAACTCCGCAGGAAGCTACATAAACCAATTCAAAACTTACAGCAAACAATATGGTCATAATCACTAGAGCCCTTGATTCCTATCTGTAGTCTTAGGATTTGCATACCGATTTCTTAATAGAAGAGTTTCCCTGTGGCTCAGAGGTAAAGAATCCGCCTGCCAATGCAGGAGACATTGGTGGCGGGCGTTTGATCCCTGGATTCAGAAGATCCCCTGAAGAAGGAAATGGCAACCCACTCCAGTATTCTTGCTTGGAAAAATCCCATGGATGGAGGAGCCTGGCAGGCTACAGTCCATGGAGTCCCAAAGAGTCGGACACAACTTAGTGACTAAACAACAGCTTCTTAATAGAGAGCTATGCACAAAAAGGTGTTCATTTCTAAACTGTTTGCAAACAAGAATCCGAAATAATCTAAATATTTTTAAATGCAATGAAATACATAGCCATTAAATGATAATTACCAAAGTATAGAATAATAGGAGACCACTTATAAATTTTAGAAATAACCATATGTATGCTATGGTTACAATCATGCTGAAAAATGAACATCAACAGCATGTTCGAGAAAGCCAACACAGAAATGCGAACAACATATGCCATGATGGAGACACAAGGATTACAATTTCTTTTTTTAGAAAAAGTTCCTTGACTACAATATTATTTGTGCAACAAAAATAATTAATAGAAAGCTTTATAAATGCCTCTGATCAGTGTTTCCTCTGGTGTATTTTGTAGGATATTGTTATTCCAGCAGGATTGGGCACAAGAGAGCTGGCTGTTAATTTTGTTTTGTTTGATTTTGCTTTGTTTTGCCACATGAATGTAGGCATCTAGATATCTGATATTTAAATGCAGTTCAACTGAATTTTGTTGTTTGCTTTTCTGCCTGTTAACTGACAGAAACTTTCAAACACTATTTAAAAAAGCAAAAAACATCTTTTCCAAGGTTTACTTGTATATAGCATCTGTTGGGCTTCCCTGGTGGCTCAGAGGTTAAAGCGTCTGCCTGCGATGCGGGAGACCCGGGTTCGATCCCTGGGTCGGGAAGATCCCCTGGAGAAGGAAATGGTAACCCACTCCAGTATTCTTGCCTGGAGAATCCCATGGACAGAGAAGCCTGGTAGGCTGCAGTCCACGGGGTCGCAAAGAGTCGGACACGACTGAGCGAATTCTCTCTCTCTCTCTCTCTCTTGAGTGAAACAATGGTCGGGACTGATCTCCCACCAAAGACAGTTTTTATGCTCCTCTGTGTGCTTAGTACTCTTTTTTTTAATATAACTTTATTTAATTGGAGGCTAATTACTTTACAATATTGTATTGGTTTTGCCATACATCAACATGAATCCTCCATGGGTGTACACGTGTTCCCCATCCTGCCTGGGAAATCCCATGGATGGAGGAGTCTGGCAGGCTACAGTCCATGGGGTCACTAAGAGTCAGACACAACTGAGCGACTTCACTTTCACTTTTCACTTTCATGCATTGGAGAAGGAAATGGCAGCCCACTCCAATGTTCTTGCCTGGAGAATCCCAGGGAGAGAGGAGCCTGGTGGGCTGCCGTCTATGGGGTTGCACAGAGTTGGACACAACTGACGCAGCTTAAAAGCAGCAGCAGCAGCATGCTTAGTCACCTCAGTCATGTCTCTTTGCAACCCTATGGACTGTAGCCTGCCAAGCTCCTCTGTTCATGGGATTCTCCAGGCAAGAATACTGGAGTGGGTTGCCATGCCCTTCTACAGGGAATTTTCCCCACCCAGGGATCGAGCCTGGGTCTCCTGCGTCTTCTGCATTGCAGGCAGATTCTTTACCGCTGATCCACCAGGGAAGCCCTATGCTCCTCTAGATATTTTCAAACCACTATAAATATACAGCATTATTAAGATCTTAATCAGTCTAGGGGTTACTCTATTGTTCATAATCTATATCATAATTACTAAATTATATATTCTTTAATATACTCTGGTTGATGAAATGCAAAGGTTACGATCCTAGATAATTATGCAAACTATGCAATATGATAACTCATGGGAACTCACTGTGTTTTTTCTAATTCTCCAAGAATAACTCTTAACTTTTTAGATATTGCAAAGCTGACATTTCCAAATACCCTCAAATTTATACAAACTTTCATTCACTTCCTATCTTAGAAGGGTGAACATATTTAAATTCAGTGAGTTTACTGAATTACTCCCATACTTACTGAACATAAACTAATTATGGATATATACGGAAAGTGATACTTAGATGAATATAACTTATCCTAGCTTTAAACCCATCCACAGTCAAGTGTGCAGGCTGTGTAGTGGGATATGGATCCAAGGCAACAACTACAGAAACAAATCTAAATGAGGTGTAACATAGGTGAGATACAAAACGGGATCCAGAAGTTAAGAGAATGAGAGGGAATCATCTTAAGGAGTCAGAGTCATCAAGAAGGGAGGATGCACACTAGACGCACTTAAAGAACATGTAGAATGTCTCCTGAGTAGGCAGCAAAAATGAGTCTCACAGGCAGCCGTGAAGGAGAAAAGGGGTATAATGAGACAGCAATGCTGGGCATGCCAACACAGAAGGTTCACGCCGAGGAGCATTTTTTCGAACATGAACTTGAGTTTGGAACGTGGGTTCTCTGAGTGGCAGGCTAAGGTACTTAGATTTAATTTGGTAGCCACAGAAGTGCACCAAATGTTGAAAAGCAAGGAAAATTTAAAACTATGAAAGACTAATCTGGTGCAGGTGTGTGTCATGATTAGGAGATATAACACTGGAAAACTGACACTCAGGAAAAGAGAGGGAGAGAGGAAGGGAGAGAGAAAGGGAGAGAGAGAATGGAGATTAAATTATGTGACAGGAGGACAGTAGAGAATTAAGCAGCAGCTTGGACATTTTTGAATGGCTCAAAAATCTGACATCACAAAACCAGAGCGAGAAAAAAGTTTAGAAAATTCATATGTCAAGAATAATCAATGATGTTGAAAAAAAATCAATTACTTAACTAGGGGAATGTGGTCAGGAAGGAAATCTTAACAGGACATGTAATCTTAAGTACATTCCATGAATCCATCTAGAATCATATTTAAATTTAACGCTATCACAGTAGTACTTTTGCAAAATAACACAATCATAATATACATGTGGGACAAAGGCTGGAAAGAATTAAGATAAGAGAATATTCTCTCTTACCTGTCAAATTCACCGGGGTCAGAAAGCTCCAAAAAGCTTGTTCAAGCATCTGTGAAGTCACTCCCTAATCCCCAGGGCTGAATTACTACCTAGGGATTTGAGTCCACCTCTATAATTTTATTTACTGAAATGTAACAGGTTGAGAGGGTAACATCCGTTTATCCATTAACTCTGTCTATTTCAAAAGAAGTGGAACAGAAATTGGTTACTTCAGCATCTTCAAGCACACCATGACATGGTGGGAGAACTCTTGAAGCTGGAGGAATCAATTATCACATCCAGGGTATGTAACACGTTTCAGGAAAGTACTTAGGTCTTTTTAATATCCTTAATCATTTGCTACTACTGCTACTGCTGCTAAGTCACTTCAGTCATGTCTGACTCTGTGTGACCCCATAGACAGCAGCCCACCAGGCTCCCCTGTCCCTGGGATTCTCCAGGCAAGAACACTGGAGAGCTTTGCCATTTCCCTCTCCAATGCATGAAAGTGAAAAGTGAAAGTGAAGTCGCTCAGTCGTGTCCGACTCTTAGAGACCCCATGGACTGCAGCCAACCAGGCTCTTCCATCCACGGGATTTTCCAGGCAAGAAAATTTTCCACTCTCGGGTTAATATTTAAAATATTTACTAATAGGATTTTCAGTTCAGTTCAGTTGCTCAGTTGTGTCTGACGCTTTGCGACCCCATGGATTGCAGCACGCCAGGCCTCCAGTCCATCACCAACTGCTAGAGTTTACACAAACTCATGTCCATTAAGTCAGTGATGCCATCCAACCATCTCATCCTCTGTCATCCCCTCCTCTTCCCGCTTTCAATCTTTCTCAGCATCAGGGTCTTTTCCAAGGAGTCAGTTCTTTGCATCAAGTGGCCAAAGTATTGGAGCTTCAGCTTCAGTATCAGTCCTTCCAATGAACATTCAGGACTGATTTCCTTTAGGATTGACTGATATGATCTACTTGTAGTTCAAGGGACTCTCAAGAGTCTTCTTCAACACTACAGTTCAAAAGCATCAATTATTTGGTGCTCAGCTTTCTTTATAAGTCCAACTCTCACATCCATAAATGACCACTGGAAAAACCATAGCTTTGACTAGATGAACCTTTGTTGGCAAAGTAATGTCTCTGCTTTTTAACATGCTGGCTAGGTTGGTCATAACTTTTCTTCCCAGGAATAAGCGTCTTTTAATTTCATGGCTACAGTCACCATCTGCAGTGATTTTGGAGCCCCCCAAAATAAAGTCAATCACTGTTTCCACTGTTTCTCCATCTATTTGCCATTAAGTGATGGGACTGGATGCCATGATCTTAGTTTTCTGAATGTTGAGCTTTAAGCCAATTTTTTCACTCTCCACTTTCACTTTCATCAGGAGGCTTTTTAGTTCCTCTTCACTTTCTGCCAAGGGTGGTGTCATCTGCATATCTGAGGTTATTGATATTTCTCCCAGCAATCTTGATTCCAGCTTGTGCTTCCTCCAGCCCAGAGTTTCTCATGATGTACCTTGCATATAAGTTAAATAAGCAGGGTGACAGTATATAGCCTTGACGTACTCTTTTCACTATTTGGAACCAGTCTGTTGTTCCATGTCCAGTTCTAACTGTTGCTTCCTGACCTGCATACAAGTTTCTCAAGAGGCAGGTCAGGTGGTCTGGTATTACCATCTCTTTCAGAATTTTCCACAGTTTGTTGTGGTTCACACAGTCAAAGGCTTTAGCATAGTTAATAAAGCAGATGTTTTTTCTGGAACTCTCATGCTTTTTCAATGATCCACCAGAGGTTGGCAACTTGATCTGGTGTTCCTCTGCCTTTTCTAAATCCAGCTTGAACATCTGGAAGTTCACGGTTCACGTACTGTTGAAGCCTGGCTTGGAGAATTTTGAGCATTACTTTACTAGCGTGTGAGATGAGTGCAATTGTGCAGTAGTTTGAGCATTCTTTGGCATTGCCTTATGATTTTTGCAACTCAAATATCATTTTTAGAAGTGCAGTAACCTCCCCTGCCTGCGTACTCATGTATCAATACCTACACGCCTTGCCTATCCAGGACCTTAGGCTACTATTTCTAGACACCTGTTGTGTATTATTGTGGGCATAAAGCAAGCGAGCAATGTGAATGTTTTTGCTGCTATGGAAATATCATTTAATTTCCTAATTAGTAGGTATATAAATGCAAAACCATAATATTTGCTTATTTACCAAGTGTGGCAACTGATTGTATTTTTCACATCTGAGGACAAACTTCTAATGTTTTCAACAGTTCCTTTAAGTAAGAATTAAGAATTTAACCTGTCTTGCATTTTAATGTTTACAAACTGATTTGTTGTACACAAGAGAAATGAGAGAATGGAACATAAATCATATCTAAGTCATTATTTCTCCTTAAACTATATGAAAATATGCTTACTAACAAAAAAAAAAAGTTGTGGCATTAAGTTTAAAAAAGGGATTTCTAGGTTGTTTCCATGTTCTGGCTATTATAAACAGTTAATGGAGTATTACTCAGCCATTAAAATGAATTCATTTGAATCAGTTCTAATGAGATGGATGAAACTGGAACCTATTATACAGAGTGAAGTAAGTCAGAAAGAAAAACACCAATACAGTATACTGACACATATATATGGAATTTAGAAAGATGGCAGTGATGACCCTGTATGTGAGACAGCAAAAGAGACACAAATGTATAGAAAGGACTTTTGGACTCTGTGGGAGAGGGAGAGGGTGGGATGATTTGGGAGAATGGCATTGAAACGTGTATACTATCATGTAAGAACGAAGCACAAGCCTATGTTCGATACAGGATACAGGATGCTCCAGAGAGATGATGTGGGGTGGGAGGTGGGAGGGGGATTAGGGATTGGGAGCTAATATACACCCATGGTGGATTCATGTCAATGTATGGCAAAACCAATACGGTATTGTAAAGTAAAATAAAGTAAAAATAAAATTAAAAAAAAAAAAATCTAATGTTATACCTTTGCTTCCCAGGTGGCGCTGGTGGTAAAGAATCCCCCTGTCAATACAGGAGACTAAGAATTGCAGGCTCAACCCCTAGGTTGGGAAAATCTCCTGAAGGAGGGCATGGCAACCCACTCNAAAAAAAAAAGGGATTTCTTTAAATCATAACTTCCCTTGTACTTAGGATTCACAATAGGCTATGATAATTACAAAACTGGACGTCAGCAAGTTACCTATCATATCAAGGAAGGTATAACTGACCTCTTCTTTCCACCCTTCCATCAAGTTTTCTCTAATTTGAGCTTTGCAATCAGGTAGTAAGTGGTAACTGTGCAGATGAAGGATAAAATTTTAAAAAGTGCTAACATTCTAAAACTCATTGCTTTCTTCCTATTGCCTGATTTGCCAGTGAACTCCCTACTCGTGATGGTTTCTCATGCTTGAGCTGCTTCTCTGAAAATGAAGCAAACTAACCTTTCCCTTTCTGTTTCCCCCCTTCCCTTGCCTTCCCAGCTTCCCTGATAGCTCTGTTGGTAAAGAACCGGCCTGCAATGCAGCAGAGCTGGGTTTGACCTCTGGGTTGGGAAGATCCCCTGGAGAAGGTAAAGGCTACCCACTCCAGTATTTTAGTGATTCTTTCCTTTTCTTTTTATTCACTTCTCAGTTCAATACTACTTCAGATTTCTGAGCTGACCATTTTCCTGAAGTTATTCTCGCAAAGATCAACGTGAGATCAACCTCTTACTGAACAAATACAGTGGCCTCTCTTTAGTCTTGACCCTACCTGATCTCTGGACAGCATCTGGTGATTGCCTTTTATCCCTGGAAACACTGCACACTTGGGAAACTCTTCTCATCCAAGAAGAAAGTTGAGGAAAACCAACTAATGGAGGGCTCACCTCCACCCTGCCTCCTACAATAAAATCAAGTGATTGCTCTGCCTCTTCACAGAACAACGGTGTGAAAACAATTGGTCAAGGGCCAGATATATAGAGAAGTTCCCTTTTTACTGATAAAACTATTGCTGCTGGTTATAAACACACTATTAGAAAAATATCTCTACTTTTTGCTAGAGACGTGACACACACTATTAACAGGAGATACTGCTTTTCCCTCTTTTACTGAAAGCATATTTCGCCCAAAACACTAAACTCATAAGAGTTACAGTTTCGTTTAGCAAGCTACATTTTTTAAAAGTTACTGGTGCCAATAATTGATCAGTGAGTATAAGGAAGAAGAATGTAACTAGAAGGAAAATTCTGCTGACTTAAATATCAGAAATCAGGATAAAGGGAGACCAAATCTAACACCACTGCAGCCTTCGAAGCAGACCACGCACGCATCATTTGGCTGCTCATCTGGCCACTTCTCACTGACTCTTCTCGTGGCCAGCTGAGTTCAGAGGTCCCTGAGGTCAGACTGTATGACCGCTGAAATCCTAAAGCTTTGGCCACAGAAGAGCCTCCCAGCTGGTTGTGCCATCTCTTATCCTTCTTCCTCCCACTGGCTCTGAGAAACCAGAGACCTCATGGGTGGAAGCCATGAACAGATGTAAGATTCGATTTTACAGATTGCCTTTCTTTGCCTCTGTCTATTCTGGGTAAAAATCTAAACTAAACGTTCAAAGTGAGAGTAACAGTTCTCTCTCTGCCATGTTTTGTTTAGTTTTCACTTTGCTGATTTCCTTGACTTCAGTGGTAAATACCCTGTTGTTTCCTCACTTTCTTTCTCATCAAATGCTTTTCATTTCTTGTTTTTCTCTTAAACGATTGGTGTTCTTGAGGATCAGGATTCCACACTTCTTACAGCACTTCAGACAACCTCTGGGATGATTCTTCTACTTCCATGGTTTCAAATGCCTCGTCTTTGCTCCTAAATTTCAAATTTGAGTACAAATAACTTCATAAGTCCAGACATTATCATAAATGTCTACTGAAAATTGGCATCTCTAAGCTCCTCAAATTTAACATCATCCAAACCAAATATCAGCTTGCTCCCAAACTATCTATTACATGAGGAGGACAAATGATAAAAAGCAGTTACCCTTGTCTTTGCCTTTGCCCTCGGTCTCTTACATCTAGATGGTCCCTAAGTCCTCTGAGTCCTGTATAATCAGTGCTGTTTTCTCCATCCTTCCTGCCACGTCATACATCAGCCTTCCTCTAAGCACCATGGCAACTATGTTATCCGTTGATCCCTAAATAATTTACAGTCCTACCTTCATGCATTTTCCTCAGCCTGGAATGCCATTTTCTGATTTTGCTTTTGCTTTACAAGAAAGTTCTATATGCTCTTCAAATTTCCATTCAAATGTGAATCTTCTTGACATTCTTCTAATTTTGTTTAACCTTAAATACTCTTTCATTATTGCTACCCAGAACTCTGTTTAATCCTCTGAATATATGCTAAGTCACTTCAGTCATGTCTGACTCTTTGCGACCCTACAGACTGTAGCCGACCAGGCTCCTTTGTCCATGGGATTCTCCAGGCAAGAATACTGGAGTGGTTGCCATGCCCTCCTTCAAGGGATCTTCCTGACCCAGGGCTCGAACCTGTGTCTCTTATGTCTCTCTCCTGTACTGGCAGGCAGGTTCTTTACCACTAGTGCCACTGGGAAGCCCCACTCCCGATCATATTCTTCAGCTATTTGTTTAAAGTCTGCCTTTCCTACTAGATATCCTAAGAGGAAAAAGCACATCGCACTCATACTGGTATTATAAATAGGGCATCTTACATAAGAAAGGCAACTTAAAATGTTCTTTCAGCTATATTATAGCTAGATGTGAGTACAATAGTTAAATATCAATTTTCAAAGTAAAATATTCCTTTTCATGATTACAGGAACAAAGTAAAATTCTACTCTATAATGTGTATTAGCTTTAGTTCATCTCTTGTGAAAAAAGATTTAAAATTATGACAAGAAGTAATTTTTACTTTCTAAATGGAAAAACTAAAACTACAAATAATTATTTGAATTGCTAGCCTTACATTTTTTATTGAGATATGATTCACATGCTATAATGTTCACCATTTTAAAGTGTAAAATTCAGTGATTTTTTTTTTCTGTATATGCACAACCAGTAGTTGAGACCATCAAAATGATATATACTTTCAGAACTTTCATTACCCAAAAAGGAAATTCATACCCATTCATATTCACTCACCATACTCCTCTCCCCAACCCTGGTAACCACTATGCTATTTTCTGTCCTTATAAATTTGCATATTCTGAGCATTTTATTTAAATGGGATCAAACATTTTATTCCTGGCTTCTTTCACTTATTTAATAAAATGATTTCAAGGTTATTCATGTTTTCACATGTATTAGTACTTATTCCTGTATTAGTACTTATCCCAAAGTATGGTGGCTCAGACAATAAAAAATCTGCCTGCAATACAGGAGACCCAGGTTTGACCCCTGGGTCAGGGAGATCCCCTGGAAAGGGGAAGGAAACGACTACCCACTTCAGCATTCTTGCCTGGAGAATTCCATGGACAAGAGAGCCTAGAGGGCTGGAGTCAACAGCATCACAGAGTCAGACACAACCGAGTGACTAACACAGAGATGGATATATCACCTTGCTTATCTGTTCTCCAATTGATGGTCATCAGTTAGTTTCACTTTTTGGCTACAACAAATAACTCTGCTATGAATGATGGCATACAGGGCTTTGTGTAAACTGATGTCTTCATTTCTCTTGGGTGTAAATCCAGGAGTTGAATTGTTGGATCACAGGCAACTCTGTTCTTGAGGAAGTACCAAACTGTTTCCCAAACAGGCTGCCCCATTTTACAATTCCACAGCAGTCTATGAGGATCCAAATTTCTCCACACCCCCACCAACATTTGACAGGTCCCTCTTTTTTATTAGAACCAGCCTAGTGGGTATGTATAGCTCTCTCATTATGCTTTAGATTAGCATTTACCTAATGATGCTGAGTATCTTTTCATGTGCTTATTTACTGTTTGTATATATTCTTTAGAAACATATCTATTTTAACCCTTCCCCAAGCACAAACAAGGCATTTGTCTTTTTATAATTAAATTATAATAATTATTACTATAATATACACTTTCTCATCAGATATTGATTACAAACATTTTCTCCCATTTTGTTGACTGTCATTTCACTTACTTGATGGTGTCTTTTGAAGCACAAAGTTTTCAATTTTGATGAAATTCAATTTATCTGTTTTTCTCTTTGGTGTCATATGTAAGAATCCATTGCTTGATCCAAACTCATCAAGATTTACATCAGTTATTCTTCTGAGAGTTTTATAAAGATCTGTGATATATTTGAAGCTATGCTTTCTATATGGGCTGAGATGGGGTCCAATTTCATCCTTTTGCCTGCAAATATTCAGTTTAGGACAAAAAGATGACACTGAAAGACGAGCCCCTCAGGTCTAAAGGTATCCATTATGCTACTTGGGGAGGAGAACTACTAACAGCCCCAGGAAGAATGAAGTGACTGGCCCAAAATAGAAATGACACTCAGCTGTGGATATGTCTGGTGATAAAAGTAAAATCCGATGCTGCAAAGAAAAATGTTGCATAGGAACCTGGAATGTTAGGTCCATGAATCAAGGTAAATTAGATACGGTCAAGAAAGGGGTGGTAAGAATAAACATCGACATCTTAGGAAATCAGTGAACTAAAATGGACGGGAATGGGCAAATTTAATTCAGGTGACCATTGTCTCTACTACTGTGGGCAAGAATCCCATAGAAGAAATGGAGTAGCTCTCCTAGTCAACAAAAGAGTCCGAAATGCAGTACTTGGGTGCAATCTCAAAAATGACAGAATGATCTCGGCTCGTTTCCCAGGCAAGCCATTCAGCATCACAGTAATCCAAATCTATGCCCCTACCACCAGTCCTGAAGAAGCTGAAGGTGATCAGTTCTATGAAGATCTACAAGACCTCCTGGAACTAACACCAAAAACAGATGTTCTATTCATCACTGGAGACTGGAATGCAAAAGTAGAAAGTCAAGACATACCGGGAGTAACAGGCAAGTCTGGCCTTGGAGAACAAAATGAAACAGGGAAAGGGCTAACTGAATTCTGCCAAGAGAATGCCTTGGTCATAGCAAATACTCTTTTTCAACAACACAAGAGATGAATTTACACACAGACATCACCTAATGGCCAATACCAAAACTAAATTGATTACATTCTTTGTAGCCGAAGATGGAAAAGCTGTATATAGTCAGCAAAAACCAGACCTGGAGTGACTGTGGCTCATATCTTCAGCTTCTCATAGGAAAATTCAGGCTAAAACTAAAGAAAGTGGGGAAAACCGCTAGGCCATACAGGTACAACTTAAATCAAATCTCCTATGAATATGTAGTGAAGGTAACGAATAGATCAAGGGAATAAAACTTGTAAATAGGATGCCTGAAGAACTATGGACGGAGGTCCTGAATATTGTACAGGAGGCAGCAAACAAAACCATCCCAAAGAAAAAGAAAAGCAAGAAGACAAAGTGGTCATCTGAGGAGGACTTACAAATAGCTAAAGGAAGACGAGAAGTGAAAAGCAAGGGAGAAAGGAAAGGAAAGGTATATCCACCTAAACACAGATTTCCAAAGAACAGCACTGAGAGACAAGAAGGCCTTCTTCAATGAACAGTGTATAAAACTAGAAGAAAACAACAGATGAGAAAAGACTAGAGATCTCTTCAGGACAATTGGAGATATCAAGGCAACACTTTGCCCAAAGATGGGCACAATAAAGAATATAAACAGTAGAGACCTGGCAGACACGGAAGAAATCAAGAAGAGATGTAAAGAACACACAAAAGAAACGTACAGAAAAGATTCAAATGAACCAGATTACTACAATGGTGTAGTCAGCAACCTAGGGGCAGATATTCTTAGGAGCAAAATCAAGTGGGCCTTAGGAAACACTGCTGTTAATAAAGCTAGTGGATGCTACAGAATTCCAGTAGAGCTAATCAAAACCCTAACAGATGATGCCATCAAGGTGCTGCATTCAGTATGTCACCAAATCAGGAAGACTCAGCAATGGCCACCAGACTGGAAAAGGTCAATCCTCATCCCAATTCCCAAGAAGCATTGTACTAAAGAATGTGCTAACCATTGGACAGTTACACTGCTCTGCCATGCTAGAAAGGTCATGCTTAAAATCTTGCATGCTAGGCTTCACCATTACGTGAACCAAGAACTTCCAGATGTCCATGTGCATGTGTGCTAAGTCACTTCTGTCGTGTCCAACTCTTTGCGACCCTATGGACTGTGGCCAGCCAGGCTTCTCTGTCCATGGGATTCTCTGGTCAAGATTACTGGAGTGGGTTGTCATGCCCTCCTCCAGGGGATCTTCCCAACCCAGGGATAGACTCACATCTCTTGTCTCCTGCACTGGCAGGCAGGTTCTTTACCACTACCTGAGAAGCCAAGAATACACAGAAGAACTGTACAAAAAAGATCTTCACGACCCAGATAATCATGATGGTATGATCACTCACCTAGAGCCAGACATCCTGGAATGTGAAGTCAAGTGGGCCTTAGAAAGCATCACTACAAACAAAGCTAGTGGAGGTGATGGAATTCCAGTGGAGCTATTTCAAATCCTAAAAGATGATGCTATGAAAGTGCTGCACTCAATATGCCAGCAAATTTGGAAAACTCAGCAGTGGCCACAGGACTAGAAAAGGTCAGTTTTCATCCCAATCCCAAAGAAAGGCAATGCCAAAGAATGCTCAAACTACTGCACAATTGCACTCATCTCACAAGCCACTGACTTCTGGCTTCCAGGAGCTCACACAGTTCCCCCTCGGATCTCCATGCTCTGCACCACGCAGCTAACTACATTGAATTCCCTCTGGATATTGGCTCCCCTTTGCAATATTAACACTTGTTTACTGGTCCTGTTGACATAAGAATTCTGCAAATAGCCAACAGTTCTGATAGCAGTCCTTGGAAGGGAGTTTTCTTTTTGCTTCCTGTTCCCTTCTAGGTCAGAGTAACTGCCAGACAGTTTTTGCTAGATTTAAATCCCAGAATATGCTGCTGGAGTCAAGAATCAATCCTACGAGTTTGGAGTTGAATATTTGGGATTATTCATCTCAGGATGATAAGTTTTATTCCAATGATGGCCAGTAACAGTGAAGAAAGAAGTGGTTTGATTGACAGCTACTTCTTTTTCAGTGTGAAAGTGTTATTTTGAATTTCCAAAAGTGTCAGGTGCATCCCTTGCTGAGAGAGCCTTGTGATTATAGAAATTAAGATCCTGTAAAGCAGAGACATTACTTTGCCAACAAAGGTCCGTCTAGTCAAGGCTATGGTTTTTCCAGTGGTCATGTATGGATGTGAGAGTTGGACTGTGAAGAAAGCTGAGCACCGAAGAATTGATGCTTTTGAACTGTGGTGTTAGAGAAGACTCTTGAGAGTCCCGTGGACTGCAAGGAGATCCAACCAGTCCATTCTGAAGGAGATCAGCCCTGGGTGTTCTTTGGAAGGAGNAAGGTCCGTCTAGTCAAGGCTATGGTTTTTCCAGTAGTCATGTATGGATGTGAGAGTTGGACTGTGAAAAAAGCTGAGCACCGAAGAATTGATGCTTTTGAACTGTGGTGTTGGAGAAGACTCTTGAGAGTCCCTTGGACTGCAAGGAGATCCAACCAGTCCATTCTGAAGGAGATCAGCCCTGGGTGTTCTTTGGAAGGAGTGATGCTAAAGCTGAAACTCCAGTACTTTGGCCACCTCATGTGAAGAGTTGACCCATTGGAAAAGACTCTGATGCTGGGAGGGATTGGGGGCAGGAGGAGAAGGGGACGACAGAGGATGAGATGGAGGGATGGCATCACGGACTCGATAGACGTGAGTCTGAGTGAACTCTGGCAGTTAGTGATGGACAGGGAGGCCTGGCATGCTGCAATTCATGGGGTCACAAAGAGTCAGACATGACTGAGTGACTGAACTGAACTGAACTGAGAAGCCAAAGAAAGAAGAACCAGAGATCAAATTGCCAACATTCACTAGATCACAGACAAAGACAGGCAATTCCAAGAAAACATCTACCTCTGTCTCACTGACTACACGAACACCTTTGATGGTATGAATCATGATAAACTGTGGAAAGCTCTTAAAGAGTTGGGAATACCAGACCATCTTACCTGTCTCCTGAGAAACCTTATAAGGGTCAAGGAGCAACACTTAGAACCATGTATGGAACAACTCATTAGTTCAAGATTGAGAAAGGAGTACGACAGGACTGTCTGTTGTCACCCTTACAGTTTAATCTATATGCTGAGCACAGCATGAGAAATACTGGGCTGGATGAGTTACAAGCTAAAATCAAGATAGGTGGGAGAAACATCAACAACTTCAGCTATGCAGATGATATCACTCTAATGGCAGAAAGCAAAGAGGAACTAAAGAGCCTCTCAATGAGGGTGAAGGAGGAGAGTGAAAGAGTTGGCTTAAAACTGAATATTAAAAAAACTAAGACCATGGCACCTAGCCCCATTACTTCATGTCAAATAGAGGGAGAAAAGGTGAAAGTAGTGAGATTTCCTCTTCTTGGGCTCTAAAATCACTGTGGAGAGTGACTACAGCCACGAAATCAGATGTTTACATCGTGGCAGAAAAGCTATGACAAACCTAGACAGTGTATTGAAAAGCAGAGACATTACTCTGACGATAAAGGTCCATATAGTCAAGGCTATGGTCTTCCCAGTGGTCACATATGGTTGAGAGCTGGACCTTGAAGAAGGCAGAGCACGGGAGAATTGATGTCTTCAAACTGTGCTGCTGGAGAAGACTCCTGAGAGTCCCTTGGATAGCAAGGAGATCGAACCAGTTAATCTTAAGGGAAATCAATCCTGAATATTCATTGGAAGGACTGATGCTGAAGCTGAAATTCCAGTATTTTTGTTATCTGATATGAACAGCAAACTCATTGGAAAAATTCCTGATGCTGCAAAGATTGAGGGCAGAAGGAAAAGAGAAAATCAAAGGATGAGATGGCTGGACGGCATTGATAACAATGAACTTGGGGAAACTGCGGGAATTGGTGAGGGACAGAGAGACCTGGTGTGCTGCAGTCCATGAGGTCGCAAAGAGTCAGACATAATTGGGCAACTGAGCAACAACAACAACAATTCAGTTGTCACAGAATCAACTCTTGAAAAGACTACTTTTCTCCCAATTGTCTTTTCACTCTTGTTGAAAAATAAATTGATTATAAATATATGAGATTATTTATAGCTGATCAATTCTATTCCATATATTTACATGTCTAGACCAACACCGCCACCACTCAACCTTGATTAGTAGTATTATAGTACGTTTTGAAATGGAGAACTTGAATCCTCAAATTTTGTTCTTCTTTTTAAGAACTGTACTTGGCATTCTTGATTTCGCATGAATTTTAGGATTTGTTTGTCAATGTCAGAAAACAAAGGGCAGCTGGGATTCTGACAGCAATAGCACTGACTCTAAATTAATTGGGGGAATACTACCATCTTAACAATATTAAGTAATGGAGAACTTGAATCCTCAAATTTTGTTCTTCTTTTTAAGAACTGTACTTGGCATTCTTGATTTCGCATGAATTTTAGGATTTGTTTGTCAATGTCAGAAAACAAAGGGCAGCTGGGATTCTGACAGCAATAGCACTGACTCTAAATTAATTGGGGGAATACTACCATCTTAACAATATTAAGTCTTCTCATCTGTGAACATGGATGTCTTTAGAACTGCCTCAATTTCTTTCAATATCAGGGGGTGATTTTCAGCATGTAAGTGTTTGGTATTTTTGTACTATTAGATATTTGCACTTTCTGAATGAAAGGCAAAACTGTAACAGTATAGGTTGTTTTATAATTATAATAAGAATAGAAATCAAATCTGTTCAAAGTTAATGTTCCATCTAATAAAACTTTTATGATGTCATATACTTATAAATTTTTGGTATGAATATTTTAAATAAATACCCCAAATGAGTATTTATTTTTGTACAATAACGGTATTGTTAAGAGCAATTCTGCAACTACAAGTTAGGCAAGCAAAAATAAAATGTAATATATCTGGACTTAGGAGGTCAGCTATTCATAACAGCAATGACAGCCAACTTTCTTTCACTGGCAGCCAGGCATTAAGAAAACTTCCTCAGATATACAGATCTATCTCAAATTTTTTAAGCAGACTACAACAGAAAACACATATATGCTGGTCATGGATATTTTTATTCAAGCTTATATTGATTACTTTGTAACTTACACTTATTTGTGTAATTCTTAAGGAAATACAGAGTTATTATAAAGTTAATCACATTTTTGAGAACTAGATTTAGTGATTCAGCATTAATGCAAATATCTTACAAGCCTATGAATCATTACTTGCCACTTGCTACAAATTTCACATCCACACTCAACATTCTACAACGAAAAAATTTCCACTTTTCAACAGTAAATCTATATCATCTATTACAGTATGTTAGTATGGATCACAGGATCTTAAGGTGATGGGTTCATTAATGACAAATCAATACTGATATGTATGCATAAAGCCTAGACCAGATGAATAATTGCAATTCAAGACAATTTGCCATATTCTCAATTTGCAGAATCAGTGAAGGGTTTTCATTCAAAATAATAATTTCCCATGATAAAAGATCATGAAAATAACTAAATTTAAGCATTCCCCAAGGTTTATAAAGGAAGATCCAGTGCCAAAAAATTTAATTTCGGGCAGGAACTGGAGACTTCCAAAGCTTCTTAGTGGTGCTGAACTGGCCAGTGTCAGGATTTACGCATTTCTAAAAAACAATGCTGCCTGTAAGATGGAAAGAGGATGTCTTACAACAGCCTCAATATGAAAGTTATGACAACATAATACTTAGAGTATCAAATAGCGAAATAATAAAGTCATTTAGATAATTTTTTAAAGTCTAATACCATGAAGCATTATCATAAGCATGTTAATACTGTATTCAGAACACTGTTCAATCAACTCAGTCCAAGATCGAGAAAAGACAAAACCCAGACCTGAAAGGTCACATACAAAAATGTTCATACAGGCCTAGAAATGCACTCAGTGAATATCTGGAAATGAGTAGAAGAAATCTATGCATACCTTGTGTATGTAGAGAAAGGCTCAACACGTACTGATATTGGCACTTCTCTGGTGGTTCAGTGGCTAAGACACCACCTGCCAATGCAGGGGGCCCAGGTTCAATCCCTGGTCAGGAGAACAGACCCCACATGCCTTAACCTAAGAGTCCATATGCCACAACTAAAGATCCTGCATGCCGAAAGGAAGACTGAAGATCCTGTGAGCCACAAGTAAGACCTGGCACAGTCAAATAAATAAATAAATACCGATATTGGTATATATATAATAATATATTTGGCTTACTATGGAAGAAAGAAATATTGAGAACAATTTTAAAAACAAAAAGGTGTGCTTAGACTACGGTATAATGTATTTCATATATGAAGAATAAATCATACATCAAACAAGAAAAAATATTTTACTTAAAATTAGAAAAAAACTAAGGACTTCCTTGATGGTCCAGTGGTTAAGACTCTGAACTTCCACTGCAGGGAGCACGGGCTTGATTCCTGTCAGGGAACTAAGATCCACATGCTGTGTGGCACGGCTCAGAGAAAATTTTTTTTAATTAAGAAATAGATAAAAACTAAGAAAAAAATGAGTACTATTCTTTTCATATGTGTATATATATATTAATTGAACCATGAATTGTTATAGTATACAAAGAGGTCATACAAACCAGTAAGAAAAACACAGGAAAAAAAACAAATTTTTAGAAGAAAATATTTCAACAAGATGACTCGGTTTAAAACCAAATACAAAAATCAAAAGAAGTACTTTCTATATCAACAATACCTTTTCAGGAAATGTAAAAGAAAAGTAAACCTTTTCCTAAAAGCAGAAGAAACTACAAACAAGACAGTAATAAACTTAAGATATGAGAAAGACTTTCTACTAAGAAGAAAACAATTTATAATACTAAAGGGCACCAAAAAAAAAAGGCCTTAATGGAGAGACATGGCAATGGAAAGACTGAATTAGAAGATTGTTACTCCTCCCTCAAATTATCTTAAGTACAATACCAATTAAAATACCAAAGGTGTTATTTATGAATTTGATAACCTGGTTATCATAGTCTTCTGAAGGAAAGGTACAAAAATAGATAAGGAACTTTGGAAAAAGGAAAGCCATCACTTACTGGATATTACAGTATACTCCTATCAATAGCAGTTATGACAGTATAACAACAATAAATTTTTTTATACCCAGAGAATAAAAAAGTCCTATAACTTAAGATAAATAACCCACCAGAAAAATATGTGCAGAAATATGAACACACTCATCAGAACAGAGTAAAAACTTGGCCATTAGGCACAAAAAGAAAAAAAAAAAAAGGAAAGATAATCTAACCTTTCTAAAAACCAGAGAAAGAAGCTCTATGACAAGGATACTGTTACCAAAAGGCACGTGGGTCTGGCTGCTCACCGATCAAGAGCCAATAAACAGCCCAGGCTGGTGGAAAGGAAAGTTTGCTTTATTTCAGATGCTGGCAACCTGAAGGGAGAGCAGACATCATCTGAAATAAAGCAAACTGTGTGTGTGCGTGTGTGTTTGTATGTGTGTCACTTAGTCATGTCAAACTCTTTGTGACCCCATGAACTGCAGCCCACCAAACTCTGCCATCCATGGAATTCTCCAGGCAAGTGTATTGTAGTGGGTTGCCATTCCCAGAGATCTTCCCAACCCAGGGACTGAACTTGTGTCTCCAGTATTGTAGGCAGATTCTTTACCATCTGAGCCACCAGGGAAGTCCAAAGCAAACTTTTCTTTCCACTAACTTGGCTTTTTATTGGCTTTTGAGAAGCAAACAGCTAGACCCCACATACTTTTCAGTAACAATACCATGTTTAGTTACCAGTGGTAAATTTTCCAAGTTTAAAACTTTTATGTTTTATCAGAAGAACAAGGATAGATGCACTTTCACATCTACTTATGGAATATAACTCAGTACAACTAATTTGAAGAACAATTAGGCATCAACTATTAAAATCTAGAATGCGCATATCTCATGACCCCAAATTAATAGGTATCAAGCTATCCTTCAAAAATATGTATGTGGGTAAGAAAGTGACACAAGAATATTTACCACAGCAAAGTTTGAAATAAAAGTAAAATAAAAGGCACAAAGGAAAATAACAGGAACAAATTGTCTACGAAAACACACAGATTAAATAAACCATGGTATAATCACACTATAAAAAAACAGGCAGCAGTGAAAAAATAATAGTGATAACTCATGCTACCAGCTAAGGTGTATGTGAATCAAAAATGATGTATATAACCGTGCTATCACTTAAGTATCATACATTATGCATAATATATATTTATTATATATATGTATATATAATACATAATATATATTATATTGATTATATATGTGTGTGTGTGTGTGTGTGTGTATATATATATATATATATATATACACACATATATGGCCCAAAGATATTAGCGATCTATATCTATGAGGCACTCCCATGGGGCCACCAAAGTCAACTTCCTGCCTGTAACACAGCCCACAGTTGAAAGGAGATCTACGAAACATTTCACCTCCGTAGACAGCCAAAAACTAGAAACTTAAATTCCAACCAATGTAATATTATATAGAAAGTAACATAGAGGAAGATTTTTTTATTATCCCAGTAAGTGCTTTGGTATGTTTAGTTTAAAAAAAAGGACAAAAAATTGTGTCTCAGCTTTGCTTTAACAAGTCCCCCATCAAACTCAGATACACTCAAAGGGGAAAAAGCTCAAAATTAGCTCAATGTTCAATGAATAGTTGGACAGCAATAATTTTTATTCTCAAGTTTCTTTTTCTGGTTGCTTTCTAGATGTTCTACAATGGGCATGTATTGTCGAAGGGTCAAAGACAAAACATGTTCTTTCTGAAACAGTGTTTTCTGTTATTGCATTCTTGAGATACCTTTATACAGATAATGCCAAAATATTTCTCTACTCCCAGCCTCTGCCCTTCATTTCAGTCCCACTTGTCAGCTGCCTACTTAGCAGTTAGCAGCATCCCTGCTTCAGTTATCCTGGTTGTGACTTCACCTCTCCCACTGCTGTGCTCATTGATCCTATCTTCCTGCTGGCTCAGCCCTGTCCCAGTTCCCAGATCAAGGCCGGACTGAACTGCAAAGTACTAACACAAGGTCCTCTCCTTCCCCATCTCTGCCCCATCCTTTGCTAAAGCAATGTTTTCAATTTGTGGTCTCCCTAGACTTCTGATCCACGCCCCTGAGGAATCAGTACCATACTGTAAAACACACTGTATTATACTCTGGCATTTAAACCACTCAGGCACTTTTCACCTTTACTAGATTGTCAATTTATGGGGATCAAGTATTAACACTATTCTTACTCATATACAGAGCCAGGGCTATGCCCCTCAAAACAGCATTTTGAATAATTTGTAAGAAAGTATCTGATGAATGACTGTAACATTTGTTGAACCAGAAACTAGTCTGATTTGTTCAAAGGCAGAATGAGTTTGCAGAATTAATACAATCAGCTAGCATTTATCAAGAAACCAATGGGGGCCCAGGGTTGTAACAGGGAAATATTAGAATAAGCAAAGATATGGCTCCTCTCCTTGACATAGTTAGAATCTAAAGTGGTTGACAACTTTAAAAAAAAAAAAGAATAATTACTGTTTTAGCTTCTGCCTTAACGAGCAAAACATGAAAATCTTCTTGCCTGAGGTCCTGATTTCACAGATGGGCAAACTGCAATCGAGTTTGCCTGCCTGGATTCCAGACTACTGCCAGCACTGACTTTTGCCTCCTGTCCCAGCTCCGTGGGCCCCAGTGTGCCTGGCTCTGCCGATCATCATTTGTATGTTTGCCCACTATGCACAATTCCCCTGGATCGAGACTCCCTCCCGCTCTGGTACAAGCGATGATCTAGGATCTAAATTTCTCCCTTCCTCTTTTCCTAGGGTACCTCTGTCACCTGTTTCTATGTACATACCCACAATAACAAGCTGTGACTACAATCCTTGTTTTCTGATTCAATCTCTTTCCCACAAGACAGACAACATCATGGCAGGCCGCTAAATCAACTTGAAACAAACACTGTTGCTTGCTGACCCAACTGTTCATTTCCTTTTCTTAACTGAACTTCCATTTAGCTCAGCCATCCTCTTCACCTCCTCCCCACAGCCAGGAGCTTCATGGAAAGCTGACCCGTCTCAGCCCCTACAGCTAGCTGGACTAGGGATCCAGTGCTGGCCAGTGAGATCAGAGATAAGGGAGGACTTTTGGCAAAAGTTTCCTCTTTTTTTTTCTGGCAGACATCACTACTGCATGATGGTGTGCTCAAAACTGCAGCAGCCAAGACGACACCCAAGCTAAGGATGAAGTCTAGATACAGAGGGATCATGGAGAGGAGCAGAGAGGGGGTACTGACCCAAGGTCTGCCACCGGAGCCACCCATCCTCAGCATTTCTTGTCATTTTTACAAATTATTTTGAATGCATTCCCTTTCCTCTGCTGCCAGGTTACAGATAAGTAAAGGGCATATCTCAGCAGTTTTGTTTTCTACTTCAAAAAAGTAACTTTAACATAGGGATTGGTTGGATATTCAGGTTGTTTTTAGTTTGAAGCTATTATGAGTAATGCCGCTATTAATTTTCATGTAAATGCCTTTGTGCAGGTTTTCATTTCGTCTGGGAGTGGTTGTACTGTAAGAGTATTTTTAACAGTAGGAAGAAAATGTTTCCTAAAGTGTTACATCCCACCAAGGTAGGAGGGCTTCATTTGCTTCAGATCCTCTCCAAAACTTGATATTGTCAGTATTGTTAAATTTAGCCATTCTCATGTTTGTACAGTGTAGCATATTGTGGCTTTTATATTTTATTATTTGAGTGAACAATAGACAAGCACCTCTTTGTATGCTTACTGCTCATTCATATATCTTTTTATGAAATATTTCTTCAGATATATTGTTTTGGTTGGATTGTTTGTTTTACTGAGATGTAAGCATTCTATATACAATCAGAACAACTACTCCATTTTCAGATATATAGAGATAGAAATAGAGATACATGGGTCTAGCAAATCTGGAGTCTTTTGAAAAACAATATTTTTTTTTAATTTGGATAGAGTCTAGTTTATCTTTTTCCTTTAACTTTATTATTAATGCTTTTAGGACCTACTTTATCTAACTTATCTTTCAGTTTAGTTCAGTTCAGTCACTCAGTTGTGTCCGACTCTTTGTGACCCCATGAATTGCAGCACGCCAGGCCTCCTTGTCCATCACCAACTCCCGGAGTTCACCCAAACTCACGTCCATCCAGTCGGTGATGCCATCCCGCCATCTCATCATCTGTCGTCCCCTTCTCCTCCTGCCCCCAATCCCTCCCAGCATCAGAGTCTTTTCCAATGGGTCAACTCTTCACATGAGGTGGCCAAAGTACCGGAGTTTCAGCTTTAGCATCATTCCTTCCAAAGAACACCCAGGACTGATTCCCTTTAGAATGGACTGGTTGGATCTCCTTGCAGTCCAAGGGACTCTCAAGAGTCTTCTCCAACACCACAGTTCAAAAGCATCAGTTCTTCAGCGCTCAGCTTTCTTCACAGTCCTTCACTCTCACATCCTTACATGACTACTGGAAAAACCATAGCCTTGATTAGATGGACCTTTGTTGGCAAAACAAGGTCTCTGCTTTTGAATATGCTATCTAGGTTGGTCATAACTTTCCTTCCAAGGAGTAAGTGTCTTTTAATTTCATGGCTGCAATCACCATCTGCAGTGATTTTATCAACCCCAACACAAAGAGTTTCTCCTGTAATTTCTTCTATAAGTTTATAAACTCTAAACTCTCCTTTTTTGTGCTCAGTCACGTCCAACTCTTTGCAACATCATGGACTGTAGCCCACCAGACTCCTCTGTCCATGGGATTTCTCAGGAAAGAATACTGGAGTAGGTTGCCATGCCTTCCTCCAGGGGATCTTCCTGACCCAGGAATCAAACCCACGTCTCCTGTAACTCCTGCACTGGCAGGCAGGTTCTTTACCATTGTGCCATCTGGAAGTCTAACCACAGACAAATCTCAACACATTATACTCATTGAAAGGAGGAGACACAAATGAGTACATATTCTATGATTCAATCTATATTCACTTTTGGAACAGCAATATTCACTTTTGGAACTAGTCTATAGAGACAGAAAGCAGATCAAGCAGAGGGGTATTTTTCAGGGCAATGGAAATATTCTATATCTTAATTGCAGTGGTGGTTACACAGGTATATTTATCAATGCACAACAGCAATTTAAATGGATGCACTTCTTATATATAAACTATATCTCAACAAATTTGATCATAAAAAAAATTTAATGGAGCTGGATTGGTTGAAAGACAGACAACAAAACATTCCTACGGGATAGGATTTAAGGGACAAGCAAAATTTTGCCTGTGCCCAAGGCAAAAATATTAACCTTAGAGTATATGTAACTACTTTTATAAACATTTCCTAATTCTAAACTCATTAATGCCATATAGTGTTTCAAAGACAGTGGCATTACTCCAACAAGCCAAACATATACTAGGCTAGTCCCTATCTGGAGGTAGCAGCTTATTTGTATCTCCAATCTAAGAAGGAGTTTTTTTTTTTTTTTTTAAGGAGAGAAAGGGAAGGATGGAGAGGTTAAGAAAGGGACAGATTTTTTAGTTCTCCCTTGGCCCAGACACTCTATGAACCTAAATTTGCAGTTTCCTTGGGAAAGGGAAAGCATATGACACTGAAGGTAAAAATTTTTCTTATGCAGCAGCAGTATATACTTCAAAAGAAAGGAAAAAAACAAATAGGACACAGTAAGAAATAATTCATTATGCCTTGAAATTTTAAGGGAAATTCACATGTGGAATTATAGAATTTTATAGCTGGAAGACACTGTATATCGTCATGTACATTCCAAGTCACTTAAAAAAGGTACAGATTAAATTAATAAGCCTTGGAGGGTTTCCGGTTTGTTTAGTCACACAGTAAAGAATCTGCCTGCAATGCAGAAGACTCGGGTTCAAAACCTAGGTCAGGAAGGTCCCCTGGAGAAGGGAATAGGTATGCACTCCAATATTCTTGTAGAAACCCATGGACAGAGGAGCTGAGCAGGTTACAGTCCATGGGGTCACAGAGTCAGACATGACTGGGAGATGTTCACTTCACTTCACTTAGTCAATCAGTTGAAAACCTGGAGGAAAAACCCAGGTGTCCTGATTCCTGATTCAGTTTTGTGATAAAATTGTACTTTCTAGCCCAATGCTCTGCATGGAGCAGACATTCAAAAAAATACCTGTTGAATGAATTCATGTTAGATAAATGTGATTTTTAAAATGCATAGAGAGCAAAACTGAATAGAGGGATAAATTTAGATGATGACACTTTTTTTTTTTTCCCCAATGAGTTCTGTATATACTTCTTTATGCCATTTCTGCATTTAAGAAGGAAAACAGAAGCACATTTTGTGAAATTACTCTGGCAGGTATTGATGTCTAAAGAAAAATACTGGGGACAACTGGTAAACTCTCAAGAGTTAGGGGACACCTTTTCTAAGAAATAATTGAGGGCAATTAGCTCTTTATGAGGTACTTAAGGGACATTTCTACCTCCTTACTAAAAGATGCATCAGTGATATTTAACAACTGCCTCAATCCAACCAGTCAATCCTAAAGGGAATCAGTCCTGAATATTCATTGGAAGGACAGATGCTGAAGCTGAAACTCCAATACTTTGGCCACCTGCTGCGAAGAACCAATTCACTGGAAAAGACCCTGATGCTGGGAAAGATTGAAGGCGGGAAGAGAAGTGGATGACAGAGGATGAGATGCTTGGATGGCATCACCAACGCAATGGATGTGAGTTTGAGTATGGTCTGGGAGTTTGGTGATGGACAGTGAAGCCTGGCGTGCTGCAGTCCATGGGTCACAAAGAGTCAGACACAACTGAGCGACTGGACTGAACTGACTGAACTAAACTCAAGCCCTATGAATTAAAGATAAATTTTAAGACTGTATTTTTCTCACCAAAATGATGTCTAATCACAAAATTAGAAGAGAATGAACCATACCCTGTTATCTTTAAGCTCAAGAACCATAAGGTAGAAATAAGATAGATACAAAGGAACAGTAAGAAATAAAATGATACACAGAGCACATCAGGACTGCTTTGCAATGTACCAGAGAAAGAGATTTGGAAAAAACTTGCTGACAGTCCCTCCCACAGGCACACTGAGGGACTAGAATGACTGATAGTGAGCTTTAGATGTCACAAGCTGATCCCATGTTACATAAGAAAATAGGCTTCCCCACCTCGGAAATTACACATGCCACCAGTGAAGAGGCAGTAAAGAGGCGAGAAGGATAGCTGAACCTGCTGGGCAGAGAGCTCCAAAAACTAACATGAAATTTACACTTTCTTTTCATCCATCATTTCTGAGCCCTCTTGCCCTCTTGCTCTCTACTTTCAAAATAAATACCCAACTCAAAAGTTGATGGAGACAGATCTAAGTTTTGCCCACTTGCTCTGGTACAAATATCAGATTCTCTGGTCTTTTACTGAGTCACTGTGGTTTCTGAGTAGCTGTCAAAGAACTGACATACCCCCACTGGAGTTCATGGCTTGAGTTGTGAAATATCAAGGTGCCATGAAAAAAAGATCTTGGATTTACTGCAGATATGTAACAAACAATATAAGCCCAATTTACACATATGAACATATTACAACTGTCCTATTAACTGAACAAGCAGTTAAAAAATTTTTAGCTCAATAGATGAAACAAAATTAACTTTATCTCATCCTTATTCTACTTTTCCATGTTCTCTTTAAGGTCATTGCTTAATTTACAGAGAACATAGTTGCTTCTTTTTCATTCCTGTTAATGCACATTATCTTCACATCTGAAAAATAATAGTCTGAGTTGTATATAGAGATATGGCCTTTAAATAAGAATGAATAAAAGCCCTATAAAATTAAGCCGTATAAGGTCACACTATCACTTTTGTATAATGAGTTATAATCTCAAAGAGCTGTGGAATGCATATTTGTGGTTGAGTTAGAATTCAGCTCCAATGTAAAAATTCACTTATGAGGAAAATTAAAGCAGCTAAAAGTAGTTTTTCAAAAATCACTGGTGCTTTAATATGAAACTGACTAGAAGTGATACATTGGAAAATGTTTTATTTACATCTGCTGCATCCTTAAAATATTAGAATATTAAGAAAACTTCCAAAATGGAAAATAAAAATGCTACAGTCTATGTCTGTTAAACTTCTAGTTTTGGGAAATACATTCATGTTTTTAACCATATATATCTTAAGATAATATCCATCAGATTAATTTTGTATAGATTAGAACTGCAAAAAATAGAGTATTTTACTATTTTGGAGAAAAGAATGAAATTATGTCTATCTATTAAAAATAAATTAAACATGAGTACTATAAACACTGAAATGTAACTTGCAGGTAAATTTTTCTGGAAATTCTTTTTCAATAAAATAACACAAAGCATTTATGCTTTTGGATCCAATAAACACAAGTCAAAGCTAAAGACATGTCAACAGACATAGCCAATGGGCAACTATCACCCCACACTGAACTGGTGTTTACCTTGCTCAGTGCACAATCCCAGACAGACCCTCTGTTGCCATCACACCCTAGTCTCCCAGCAAACACTTGAAAAGAGCATAACTCATTGAGAATCATTAATAATCTCGAACACCAAAAAAAAGAAAAAGAAAAAAAAATAAAGTTCCAGCAAATACAATTACCCTAATAATGCCCAGTTTTATGTATGACAAAATAAAATAATCATGGCTACTATTCTCCAAGTATGTATTCTGGAATATTCCTTGTAGTTAAGGCAAAACAAGAGAGAGTTGAGATAATCATGATATTAAATCTTTATTATTTAGAAAGGTCAACTTTCTGACTTGAAGTTTAAAGAAAAGAGACAGAAAGAATACTCTGGGTCCTCACTGTGACACAGACCTTGAATCCTGTGTCTTGGTGTGGGGTTTTGTGTAAGACAAAGAACTGAAACAGGTCCTCTGGGTAGCTGCACATTCTGTGATAAAATGGATCCCACAATACAACAAGTTGTCTTGTCCCAAGTGAGAGGCTAATTACTCTGACCGTATGTGTTTAACACTGTTTAATACACTCCCCAGTAGTCAAGTAATCAGTCTTCCCAAACACACCGGTGTTTCTCCCCTCTGCTTTTGTTCCAGCTGTGTACCCACCCTGCATGAAACCCTCCCCACAAGTCTGTCCAAGCCCCACTGCGACTCCTGAATATTATCGTTCTTAGACTACATAAATAACTGTCCTCTCCAGAATCCTTCTAACCACTTACCTGCTTTTTATTTCTTTTCAGCATATAATCATATATTGTCTTAGATCGTTTTAAATCATTTTCCTAATTATAATACTGTTTAAGATATGCTTTGTTTATTCCGAGTACTGTGATTAACACACTTAACCCTTTAAGGAATCCTAAGAATCAAGGTCTACAATAATTCCCATTTTGCAAATGAGGGGAAGGGCTTAAATAATACACAAGGGCATAGCAGCACTACTACGTAAGTAGAGCATGCACTCAAATCTAAAGCTCTCTCCAAAGATCTTGCTCTCTACCACTGTGAAATATGACCTCATGAAAAAGCCTGTTCTCGACTAGGCTGTAAGCTAAGGTCAAAGACAGTGTCTTTTTACTTCTTTTGAAAACCTCATGCACTTAGCTTAGGGTTGAGCGGTTTTAAGAGCTCTGAGAGAACCATAGAGAATGTTCCAGAATATTTGCCACAGGGTCCATAAAATGTACTAGTGGTTTTTTATCTGTACCATACATTGTTAAAGGTCTAGTCAAGTAAAGCAAGAAGTCTCCAGAAGTTAAATTCTTCAGAGGAAGTTGGTTGGACTTTATCTGTAAAGTGAATAATGATCAGAGTAGCAGGGCTGCTTTTTTAAGACACTAGTTCTTCAGTTTCATATTTTGTTCATTTTACAAGCCTCTCTCAAAATCTTGCTGTAAACAAATGTTATTTTCTCTTCTATCTGTTAATAACTTGTAAATTTTGTTTTCACTCACTAGATGAATGTTTACAAAGGAGACAAATAAACAGTATTTTTCTTTCCATAGTAAGCACAGTATTAAAAACAGAGGCATACACCCACATCACTCTGTAAATCAAAACTGCAATCAAGGAAGAGGAGGGCTGTCTGAGGGGCTGCCTCCTCCCCTAGCTCACAACCACAAAGCTCCACAGAGAAAGAACAGTAGAGATGTTAGAAGAGGGGAAAGTCATTTGAAAGTAAATTAGGACAAAACTAATGGATTGTGTTCATATATAACTACTACAAAGGTTTTTACTAGCTTCATGGCATTCCAGGGAAATGAACAAAAACAAAACAGAACAGCCCTGCCTACAATTGTGTTAGCTATTAAGTAATGTAACCACTCAAATATGGATAGGGTTGAAGGCAATTCTGCATCAGGACATTGGTAACACTGACAATTCCACCAAGCTTCAGCCAAGCCATTAATGGAATTGCAATCCTATCAAGGGGAGTTGGGGCAAGGGGTGGATCCATCATTTCTAATATCATGCACTTCCCCCCCAAAAAAAAACTGATTCAGATGATTAACTGTGTCAGCTCTTTGTCAAATCAGCACTCAATCACTTTGGAAGGTAATTCTCTTCAACTCAACTCCTACTTTACATTCCCATAAAATATTAAAATGCATATTGCACCACTAGCATATAATAACTAAAATGAAAAGAAAAAAAAATCAACAATTTGCTCCACAGCATAGTTTCTTACTGGAAGCTTCACTGAATCCACCACTAATTTCAGTCCCTCAGTCCCTCCCCACACACCCATTAAACATAAAATACAGCTATCTGTAGAAATTAAGGGTTTTTTATTTTTGTGCGTCTTTTTTTTTTTTTTTAAGGTGAGTATAGATAAAACAAAATACAGGCTTCTACATAGCCCATTGCTGAGTTATACTTATCCTACTTGTTGGATCTTTCTGAAATGATGAATACACTAAAAATTCTGAGGCAGGGCTATCCCACCAGGTATGAATAAACTTTCAGCAGCAATGCTTGCTAAAAGTAGCATTGCCAAATCACTATTAATATATATAACAGAAGGGGTTAGAGTGTAAGCTAAAGAAAGCAAAGTAAAATATATCATTTGGTGAAAATAAACGGTGCAAGACCAACTGAAATTTTAAATTGTTCACAACGGTCTCAAAGATAATTCAACTTTCCCATTGGTATACACCACAAACAGAATCACACAGTACTTTTCAAACATCTTCAGGATTTCTGTAAGGTGCATGAGAAAAGGTAAGGGTATCTGCTAAAGGTATCATGCAGCTAATTCTATCAAAACGATATATTTCTAAGCCTGTGGAGTATAACCTCATCACTCCAGTCTATTGTCCTCCTTTCGAAGTTAACTCATAATGAACAAAAGTGCCTCTCTTCCACTCCTCTGCTCTCTGTTTTCCCAAATCCATCTACCCTAGTGTTTTGTATGCTGACCCAAACATTCCACAAATAATGCTGGGGTACACACATTAAAGTTTCAGAGAGTTTCTGCCTCTAAAGTAGACAGTGGCAGAACTAAGGACACAAGGGTTCCATCTCAAGACAAATATTGGGCGGGTGGTTTGAAAATATCAATTCAAAGAGGCCTAGGGAAAAGAGATACAGGCATCCACCGCCACCACCCTCCCTCTCCCCTCCCCTCTTCCTCTCTTGTTCTCTTCCTCTCTCCTCGTCCCTCCTTGTGGCTTCTCACACAGAGATAATCAAAGCCGGGAAAACTGGGTTTTAAATTAGTGACACACACACCGGGAATATGTAATTCTCCAGAAGGAAAAAAGAAACTGCTACAGAGGGGCGTGGGGTGGGGGGTTGTTGGCAACATGTCTAAGTGACAACCCTCCCCACCCCCACCTTAATACAGCACAAATCCACAGATTCTTCCTCTACCCTCTTCTCCTTCCAGTTCCCGGTACTCTATCCAACTTGACCCTTAATCCAAACAACACCGAGATCCACAGGGCATCCGCTGTGCAAGAGCGTGTCTCTCAGTAGATGTGCCCAATTTTTTGGAAGCCCCTGAATCCGGACAGTTGTACCAGGCAAGGGATCTCCCACTGGGGAAGGGGTGAAGAAAGGAGGAAAAAAAAAAGAGATGCAGACAAGAGGAAAGCGAGACAGAGCTGCGCTCTAGAGCGACTGGCTGCAAGGAAGACAGGGAAGAAAGAAAGGGTGGGAAGGAAGCGGGGCTGGGAGAAAAGAAGAAAGGGATGAAAGAAAGGCTGGAAGGGGAGAGGAGAGAGGGATGTTGGGAAGGATGAGGGCGGGAGGGTTGGGGAGCAGGGAGGGAGGGGAGGACGCAGAGGATGGGAGGGAGACAGGGAGGGAGGGAGGCGGGCAAGGATGGAGGATGCTCTGCCCGGGACTCACCTCTGTGGGTCGGTGGGAGTTTCTCGCCCTCCTCCTCTCTCTCGTCTGTTCCCGGCAGCTGGAGGGGTAACCACTGACGGGACTGGAGAAGCGGCGGCGGGGAAGAGGGCAGCAGCTGCAGCAGCCGCCTCTGGCCGAGGTGCGGTGCCTCCCGCTCCGCCCGCCAGCCCGGGTCTCCGCCTCACTCGCGGCTGGAAGCAAAGCCGCTCCCCCCTCCCCCCGCCCGCCCCGCGTCCTGCCCAAGAGCGAGCGGCAGCGGCCCGGATCGCCGCTAGGGGAAGCGGCCAGTGCGCAGGCGCGGCCGCCTGCTCGTGTGCGCGCCCCCGCGGCCCCCGCGGCTCGGCGCTCCGCGGGGCTAGGGCAGGCACGGAGCGGGGGCCACGGGCGCGCGCGGCTGGGGAGCGCTGAGAGGGCGGGGCTGGGCGGGGCTGGGCGGGGTAGAGCTGGCGAGCGAGGCTGGCAGCGCCGCAGGTGGGGGGAGGGGACAGTGGCGAAGGGGCACTGCCGAAGGGCGCAGGTGCCGTGTCCATGACAACAGCGTTACCCTGAGCGCGGAGACGCAGTGAGCCGCCCGAAGACCAGGGACAGACACCCACCGAGTGCGGGAGAGGTCCTAGGGGAGAAGGGGATAGAGTTTGCAGAGCAGGAAGAAAGCGTGAGCGGGAGAAGGCGCGTCGCTGGAGGAGGGCAGGGCCCCAGTGCAGTGAAGGTAGTGACCGACGCAGGAGAGAGGTTTGGGGGTACAAAGAGGAGGGGAGCTGCACTTTAAAAGAGACTGAAAGAGGATGGCAGTATTAAAACAAGTGAAACGTGCTCACTTCACAAGTCTGTATTGAGTGCTGTCTCTGAAAAGGGCATTGTGATTCTTGTATCAATTCAAAGACTATTACTGAGACCCTAATTTGTACAAGGCACTCTACTTAGGCACTTTGAGATAGCCAAAAATGTATAGTATAAGGTGGAGGTTATGCTTTAGTTGAGGAACTTACATGGAGATTTCATGGAGCACGTGCTCCGCCTACCACCATCAGCTGGGGCTTGAAGACGGTGGAATGTAACTGTTTCAAAAGTGCCAGAACCAAAAAAGATGCACAGCTATATCAAACGTGAAAGGTAAGTTATAGCTGCCTTTGTTTTGCCACAGTGCCAAGTGACTTTTTAAATCAAGAGAAAAAAATAAAGACAAATCAATGCCAGTTTGGTATGATAGAAGTGATACTGTATTTACAACATGTAAACTGGCCTCCTCGCCTACAAGCATCAGTGTGTTTGCTCATGCACGGATTTATATCACATGGTGCACGCATTTTTTACACTGCTTCTTCATTGGCAGCGTCAGGTATGTTACACCCCCTCTCATTCCCAACTTGGTATCAGCTGCAGTTGTTTTAAGATTGTCAAGCCCCTGTGATTTATTCTCTCCAGGTGATGACTTTATACCTCTATCTCTGTCTATTCCTCTCTCTTTCTCCCTCAATATCTTTTTGCCTTTATTTTCTATTGTCATCACCACTTAACCATTCTTTAAAAAAAAAAAGAAAAATCCGTGGGAGAAAATAGACAGGAGTCACCAGATGTAGGATTAAGAAGGAATAAAAAAAAATCCCTCAACCTGGAACGATACTTCAGGACCATGGACAGTGCTGTCGCATGCTCCTCCCACCCAGCTTGATCCTAGGCTCAGCCTATGGATTCTGGAGAAAGACGCTAAGAAAGTACTGAGTGTGCTTCAAGAAGTAAATTCCGAGTGCCAAATGATTTCTGATAAAACGCAGGGACGGAGTAGAAAGTGAAAAACGCGTACCTTGGACTGGAACGCGTAGGAAGCAAGTGGGCTCAGCTAGATTTTGAGTAAAAAATGGGTAAGATTTAGGGAAGCACCACAGGACCCTAAAGTGGTAAGAGGGAAATATAGTTCTGTGAGGGAGGTACTTGAATAAAAATATGAAGTATCTTCCTGGAGTTGAAGAACACCTCTGATTTCAGATGGTCCAAGAACGTGGAAAAGGTTAAAAGTAGTCCCAGTTAAATGAGATACAATACTCTCTCAAGGATGTTTTGTTGTCCTTACTCTGATTTCTCATTCTCTGGTCAGGCTGATGGATGGGGGAATGAACCAAAACATACAGACCAAAGGGTTATGAAACCTCTCTTTAATGTTGAGAACATTCATTTGTAGCTTTGTACATTGTTTTAAATTAAGCTTAAATTTATAATTCTATGTTTTAACTGGCAGCAAATGGGATGGGGCGGGGCGGGGGGGAAACCTAATGTAAACCAAGTGCTATCTTGTCAAAATGAGATGGCCCTTGTTTTTGTCTTGTAGTGACTTTTTAACATATTAGATATTACTGGGAAAAAAATTTAAAGTTATTTGTAAGATAGTTATCCTTTTTTTTGTCCGCACAATTACTTTAAATTAGAATTAAAAACAACTGCATAAAAGCCATCTCTTCTTTCTCAGGCCCCTGATCTTTCTCACTCTTCCTTCAAAATGCAACAAACTGTCAGTCAAATAATGATAAGAAATTACTCAGGCAATCCACTTAAGTAACCAGCAAGGAAATGACAGCTGAATTTTTTTTCCTCTGTCTCCCAAAAATTTGCTAGCACTTTCATGTTTTGATTGAAGGGAAACCTCCAACCCCTACCTACTCTGTGGAAACATCCAAATTGAATATTTATTTATTTCTCTCAGATAATAGTATAAACATCCTTGTATAAATAATGGCTATTATTTAATACTGAAAAGCTATCATTTTATTTGTCCCCATTCTAAGCCAAAAGGAAATTTTTTAACTTTATTGCTTTTGTTTTGAGACCGCCTGTGAGTCTGGCTGTTTTCAATTTTCTTGATTTAAGTGTTGTCCTTCATTTCAATGACATAAACATATACAGCCCTAAGAACAAGTTTTCTTCTCCCCCATTCATATTAAAGACATGTCAACCTAAGTAAGAAACAAAAGAGTACTATTTAAAGTGCATTATCATATACAAATGGAAAAAAAATACTGTATATATTTAACATGCAGTGATATGACATCTAGACTTTTAAAACAAACTCCAAACCAAATCTAGTAAATCCTAAGTAAAACCATCCTTAGTGCTTATACATTTAAGTATCAGGTCTCTACACCCTGGGCCCCTCATTCGGTCTGTCAGCTCCTGAAATTTTTCAATCAAATCCTCCTGAGCAATTCATATTTTAAGTAGACTTTATATTTTATAGCAGTTTTAGATTCATAGCAAAGTTGAGAAGAAGGTACAGGGTATCCACATACCTCCTTCAGCTACACAGGCAAAACCTCTCCACACTATTGACAGCTCGCCACAACGGAACATTTGTTAAAACCTGTGAACCTTCATTGACGTATCATTGTCACTTAAAGTCAATAGTTTGCACTAAAGTTCACTCTTGATGAATTTTTTGGGTTTGACAAATGTATAAACAGTGCATCCACCACTGTTTGATACATAATCATTTCACTACCCTAAAATTCTTCTATACTCTACCTATTCATTCTTCCCCTCAACCTCTGGTGACCTCTGATCTTTTTACTGTATCCAGTTTTCTCTTTTCCAGAATGACATATAGTGGGCATAGTAACACACATCTAAGTTCCCTGAATGTCTTTTCATGACTCCATAACATTTCTTTTCAGTGCTGAATAATAATACTCCAATGTGTGGATGTTCTCCAGCTGAATAATATTACTCCATTGTCTAGATATTCTGCAACTTCCCTGGTGGCTCACACGGTAAAGCATCTGTCTACAATGCCGGAGACCCGGGTTTGAGCCCTGGGTTGAGTCCATTCAACTACTAAAGGACATCTTAGATGCTTCCAACTTTTGGCCCTTATGAATAAAAACAACACAGAAAGTTTACTTTTTTAGACCCTCCAAAATGTGTCAGACCTTATCATGGATATTGCTGCATGTGAGTAGTAAGGAAGTAAGTAGGTGTAAGTTTCAGTCGCTCAGCCATGTCCGACTCTTTGTGATCCCATGGACTGTAGCCTGCCAGGCTCCTCTGTCCATGGAATTCTCCAGGCAAGAATACTGGAGTAGGTTGACATTTCCTTCTCCAGGGGATCTTCCCAACCAAGGGATTGAATCTGGGTTTTCCTGCATTGCAGGCAGATTCTTTACTGCCTGAGCCACCAGGGAAGCCCCATCTGAGTAGCACACCCAAAGATTTCTTAAATGTTTCAGCTTATTTTCTGTCACCTTGAAACAGACTACTTCTATTGTCTATAAAATATTGGCCGATGAAACTTTCACTTTTGTTGTTTTTATGTACTCCATTATTTTAAAAAGCACTAAATAACTTGTTTTAGAATTCTTGTTTTCTGCAGATTCTATCAACTATAACTTTCTGTCTTTAAACATATTTATCATTCATTAGTTGTTCAGTTGCTAAGTTGTGTCCAATTCTTTGCAACCCCATGGACTGAAGCACACCAGCCTCCTTTCTCCTCCACTATCTCCTGAAGTTTGCTCAAATTCATGTCCACTGAGTCGGTGATGCTATCTAAAGATCTCATCCTCTGCTGCCCTTTTCTCCTTTTGCATTCAGTCTTTTCCATTATGAAGAAGTTTTCCAGTGAGTAAGGCTCTTCATATCAAGTGGCCAAAGCATTGGAGCGTCAGCGTCTGCATCAATCCTCCCAGTGAATATCCAGGGTTGATTTCCTTTAGAATTGACTGCTTTGATCTTCTTGGAGTTCAAGGGACTCTCAAGAGTCTTCTCCAGCACCACAATTCAAAAACATCAGTTCTTTGGTGCCTACCCTTTTTCATGGTCCAGCTCTCACATGTGTACATGACTACTGGAAAAACCACAGCTTGTCTATACAGACCTTTGTCAGCAAAGTGGTGTCTCTGTGTATTTGTTAATACTCTATCTAAAGCTTTGTCATAGCTTTCCTTCCAAGAAGCAAGCATCTTTTAATTCATGGCTGCAGTCACCATCAGCAGTGATTTTGGAGCCAAAGAAAATAAAATCTGTCACTGCTTCTGCTTTTTCCTCTTTGATTTGGTATGAAGTGATGGGACAGAATGCCATAATCTTAGATTTTTAATGTTGAGTTTCAAGCCAGCTTTTTCACTCTTCCCTTTCATGTGCATTAAGAGGTTCTTTAGTTCCTCTTCAATTTCTGCCATTAGAGTGGTAACATCTGCATATCTGAGGTTGTTCATATTTCTTTCAGCAATCTTGATTCCAACTTGTGATTCATCCAGCCAGGCATTTCATGTGATACTGTGCATATAGGTTAAATAAGCAGGGTGACAACATACAGCCTTGATGTACTACTCCTTTCCCAATTTGGCCCTGGTCAGTTGTTCCATGCCTGATTCTAACTGTTACTTCTTGACCCACATACAGGTTTCTGAGGAGGCAGGTAAGGTGGTCTGGTACTCCCATCTTTTGAAGAATTTTCTACAGTTCATTGTGATCCACACAGTCAAAGGTTTGAGCATAGTCCATGAGGCAGAAGAAGATAATTTTTCTGTAATTCTCTTGATTTCTCCATGATCCAACAAATATTGGCAATTTGATTTCTGGTTCCCCTGCTGTTTATAAACCCAGCTTGTACGTCTGGAAGTTCTCAGTTCACACACTGCTGGAGCCTAGTTTGAAAGATTTTGAGCATTACCCTGCTAGCATATGAAATGAGCACAGCTGTACAGTAGTTTGTACATTCTTAGGCATTGCACCTCGTTGGGATATGAATGAAAACTGACCTTTTCCAGTCCTGTGGCCACTGCTGAGTTTTCCAAATTTGGTAACATTTTGATGGACAGGGAGGCCTGGAGTGCTGCAGTTCATGGGGTCACAAAGAGTTGGACATGACTGAGCGACTGAACTGAACTGAACTAACATTTTAACAACATCATCTTCTACAATTTGAAATAGCTCAGCTTGAAATCTGTCCCTTCCGCTAGCTTTGTTTGTAGTAATGCTTCCTAAGGTCCATGTGAATTCACACTCCAGAATGTCCAGCTTTAGGTGACATTGATCCAGCTCTACCAAACCATCATGGTTATCTGGGTCAATAAGACTTTTTTTGTATATTTCTTCTATGTATCCTTGCCACCTGTTCTTAACCTATTCTGCTTCTATTAGGTCCTTACCATTTCTGTCCTTTATTGTGCCCATCCTTGTATGAAATGTTCCCTTGATATCTCTAATTTTCTTGAAGAGGTCTCTAGTCTTTCCCATTCTATTGTTTTCCTCTATTTCTTTGCACTGTTCATTTAAGAAGACCTTCTTGTCTATCCTTGCTATTCTCTGGAACATTACCTTCCATTGGGTTATCTTTCCCTTTCTCTCTTGCTTTTTGCTTTTTTTTTTTTCCCCTTAGCTGTTTATAAAGCCTCCTCCTCAGACAACCACTTTACCTTCTTGCATTTATTGTTCTTGGGGATGGTTTTGGTCACTGCCTCCTCTACAGTAATACAGACCTCCATCCATAGTTCTTCAGCCACTCTGTCTACCAGATCTAATCCCTTGAATCTATTTGTCACCTCCACTATATAATCATAAAGGATTTTATTTAGGTCACACCTGAATGGCCTAGTGGTTTTCCCTGCTTCAATTTAAGCCTAAGTTTTGCAATATTGAAGATGGAAATGGCAACCCTCTCCTGTATTCTTGCCTGGAAAACTCCATGGACATAGGAGCCTAGTGGGCTACAGTCCAAGAAGTCACAAAGAGTCAGACATGCCTGAGTGATGAACACTTTCACTTTGCAATAAGGAGCCCATGCTCTGAGCCACAGTCAGCTCCCAGTCTTGTTTTTGCTGACTGTATAGAGATATTCCTTCTTTGGAGGCAAAAGGAAAGTGTTCCTCAGTCAGTTGTGTCTCACTTTTGGGACCCTTTGGACTGTATATATAATATATATTTTATATGCCATTTTAATGTTTCCAAATAAATACAATGGGTATTTTGCAAATCACATGTATAAAATTTCTTTCTTTTGCATTTTAAAACTTTCCAAAGATTATGGTAGACAGAATAATGGACTTATCAAGATTTCCATGCACCACTCCCTTGAACCTGTGAATATGTTACAAAAGGAACTTTGAAGATGTGACTGTTGTTGTTCAGTTGCTCCCTCCTATGAATTTCAACATGATTTGAGAATGGGAGATTTTCCAGGATTATACAGTGGGTTCAATACAATCTCATGAGCTGTTGAAATGGAGAAGCTTTCCTTGGCTAAAGTCAAGAGATATAGTGGAATGATAAGGCAGAAGAGTCAGAAGAATTCCAAGCAGGATAGTGACTTGAAGGGCTTAGCTGAATTTGATGGGGACCATAAAGCAGGGCTTCCCTGGTGGCTCAGAGGTTAAAGCGTCTGCCTCCAATGCAGGAGACCTGGGTTCGATCCCTGGGTCAGGAAGATCCCCTGGAGAAGGAAATGGCAACCCACTCCAGTATTCTTGCCTGGAGAATCCCACGGACGGAGAAGCCTAGTAGGTTACAGTCCACGGGGTCGCAAAGAGTCGGACACGACTGAGCGACTTCACCTAATAAAGCAGGGAATGAGGGTAGCCTCTAGAAGGTGAGAACAACCCCTGGCTGACAGCCAGCAAGGAAACAGACCTCAGTCCTACAGGCACATGGAAATGAATTTCACCAACCACTTGAATAAGCCCAGAAATGACTTGTTCACCAAGGTTTCCAGAAAAGAACATAGACCTGCCAACACTTTAATACTGGCTTTGTGAGACTTTAAGCAGACAAACCAGTCTAGCCCACAAGATTTTTGAACCACAGAACTGTGAAATAAATTTAAGTCATTCCATTTAGGGGAATTTGTTAAGGCAGTGATAGAAAACAAATACAGAGAGATTTTATATCAGTTATGTTATCTGCAAAAAATAGAAAAATTCATTGGACAGTACTTATGAGTGCTTTTAAATTCCAGCATTACCATATTCTAGTTGTGACACTGGGCAAGTTACTTAATGTCAATCTAACTTAGTTTCACAGTCTGTAAATTGACCATCATTTTTATCTGTGCTCCTGACTTTGCTGTGAGAGTAACCTGTCCATAAATAGATGTGCTCTTTATTTAACTAATATTTTTAATATGAATGAGGAAATCAATCAGACATTAAGATTATTATTTGGTATCAATATATTTTGACTACTTGGTGTCTGTTTCCATCATTTTTTATTTCTAAATTATTTGTTAAAAAGATAAAACAGCTGTAATATGTCTTCTCAAGCTAAATATGTCACTCTCATCTTCAGGCTCCCCAATAGACCCAAGTTCCCTTAGAGGAAGATGGGGCAATTGCTTAATAAGTTTCAAAATTGTATCATTTTACTCTCTGTTATCCTGGAAGAGCATTCTTCTAAACTCTGTTCTAAGGAGGAAGAGTTCCAACCCGAATTCTTTCAATAGCAAATGACTGCAATCCAATTTAAATTATTTGAGCAAAAGGAACATTTTGGCTCACATACCTGAGAAGTCTAAAGTGTATCTCAGCGAGGTTCAGCTAAATCCAAGGCGTCATCAAAACTATTAATCATGGTGAAGGCTCTGATTGGCTACGCAGTGGCCTTGTGTTCATATATGAACCCATTACTATGATCAGACAAATGAGACGCTCTTGTCCATATGCCCACTCTTGTGACTACATGCTGGAGAAGGAACTTAAAAGACTTTGAAGAAGGGCATGAGAAAGCCTACTGTACAAATGAAAAGTTCAGCATCCCAGTTCATTGTGAAAGTGATTGCCACCATGATTTTTTATTGGTAAATTCTAGGTGAAATGCATTTTAAAGATTTCCTTGGAACTTCCCTGGTAGTCCAGTGTTAAGAACCTGCCTTTCAGTGCAGAGGACATGGCTTTGATCCCTCGTCAGGGAACTAAGATCCCACATGCCCTGGAGCTAAACTCATGTGTGCCACAACTATTAAGCCCACGTGCCACAACTAGAGACAAGCCCACACACCACAAGGAAACATCTGGCATACTGCAGCAAAGACCTGATGCAGCCAAATCAATCAATATTTTTTTTAAAAGGTTTCCTTCATGAGTCCTTAGACTATGATACTGCTGCTGCTGCTACTGCTAAGTCGCTTCAGTCGTGTCCGACTCTGTGCGACCCCACAGATGGCAGCCCACTGGGCTCCGCCATCCCTGGGATTCTCCAGGCAAGAACACTGGAGTGGGTTGCCATTTCCTTCTCCAATGCATGAAAGTGAAAAGTGAAAGAGATGTCGCTCAGTCGTGTCTGACTCAGCGACCCCATGGACTGCAGCCCACCAGGCTCCTCCGTCCATGGGAGTTTCCAGGCAAGAGTACTGGAGTGGGATGCCATTGCCTTCTCCGTAGACTATGATAATATGCATGAAATTTATTTAACAGATAGCTGTCATATGCAGTGTTTACCATACTTACTTGGTCAGGGAACTGTCTGATACAAACCATCTCTTATGACTAGGGTTCTAAAAAACCTGCTTTGGGAAAAGCTGACCTTAGATTTTGCCTCCCTCTGATATTCTTTGATTCTCAGAGCTTATCAATGAGATTATTTTCATTCTTCCTTGATTTATAAAATGTCTGATCCTCATTGCTATTATTATTATTATAGAACTCAAAGAGACTTTAGTGATAATCTTTCATCAGTGGCCTCCTTATTCTGCAGATGGAGAAATTGAGACTCATGTGTTTTCTCCCTTCATCATGGAGCTAGTCAATTGCTATATGACTCATCTAGACTAGGTGATGCTGAGGTAACAAGTAACCCCTAAATCTCAGAGGGTCTTGTGGTAGCTGTGTGATAAGTCATTCTTTTTCTGAGATACAGGCTAATTGCATGGCCACTACACAGATTCTTAAATCATCATCATTACAGAGGGAAAGAAAGCAATTAACTGATCTGGCCCAGGAATAAGTTGTGTATTAGATCCAAGGTAGTCACACAGCCCACACAAACACAATGAGCTTTGAAGTGCAAAGCTACCATGAGCCTAGAAAGATAACGATGCTGAAGTGTTTGGTAGACAATCTTGATTACCATAGGGGAAAATATGTTGGGAGGGAACTTTCTGACTTACCTCCCTCTACCACTTTTGATTTGCAAATGTGACTTGGTGGTGCACAGTGATAAAAAATAGCTATCATTTGCAGAATATACTAATGCTAAGGACTTATTAGGGCTTCCCATATGGTTCAGTGGTAAAGAATCCACCTGCTAATGCAGAAGATGCAGGGTCAATCCCTGGGTTGGGAAGATCCCCTGGAAAAGAAATGGCAACCCACTCTAGTAGTCTTGCCTGGGAAATTCCATGGACAGAAGGCCCTGGCGGGCTACAATCCCTGAGGTCACAAAGAGTCAGACACAATGACCAAACAACAACAAGGACTTAGTAAGAAATTTCCACATATTGATTTATGTGGAGATAACTAATTTTAGCCACAATTTTACAATGAGGAATGTGAAACACAAGTTGTGTTAATAAGACTTGTCCCCTGACTGTAACATGAAAGGTGTCTCATATGTTTAAGGCTCTGGGTGTAATTCTTGCACCAGGTCATAGAGTTGGTAGGTGGTGGAGGTGAGTTTTTAATCCATGCCGTCGGGCTCCAGGGTCCACGACGCTCTTCAAGCACTCTACTACTTTCCTACTGGTGGAAGGAAAATAACTCCTTCCTACAATTCAAAACACTAAGTTCTTAGTTCAGCTCTGAGGCAGGTAAAAGTCATTCATTTCTTTTTTGAATCTTCAAAACACATTATGAAGGAGCTTTAGGAATTTAAAAAATAAAACTAATACGTCATCAAGCAGAAGATTTATACTACCTGAGAAATGTCTACAGACCTTATTCTATGTACAAATGCACTCACTGATGCACATGTCCTTCTCCTCTAACATTTTGTTTGAAAATGTTCAGTGACAACCAGAAATATAAGGGTCAGTGAACAAGCAGATCTTCAATTCTACAACTACTACTGTCCCAAGTGCCTTTGTGCATTGTATAGTATTGTAATGCTCTAAGTAAAGGTTCAAATTCATCCTTGTTAAGAACAATTCAAAAGCTTTGGCACATTGATTTATTCATCCATTCAAGAAATTCTCAACACTCTCCTATTAAGTGACGGTCAAAATTCTCAGTGTGGATTATTTAGATAAAAGACACAATTTGTGCCATCAATGATCTCATAGTTTAATGAAGCAAACTGACAGAACAAGAAGTGCAGTATAATGTAATAAGAGTTTACAGAGCACACTACTATTGCTTACGTAGTATCCATTTGACACCGTTTCAATTCTAAAAGCCCTATACTTCTTTACCATGCAACCCAGGTGCTTTATTTAGGCTGAGGTTAGCCTCACCACTGGCTTCAAGATCAGACCTGCTCTCAGGGGAATCTCATTAACCTGTCACAGGTATTAGTTCAAAAGTTCAGGACTAAACTCAAAGTCCTACTTCATTCTCTTGCTCTAGAGATGATTTAGGAATTAGCATATGATGAAATTTGTGCAAAAGGGACAAAACAGAATTTTTCAGTGGCTTCCAAGAAATAACTTTCTTTTCAAGACAGCTGATAGAAGAAATGTCTACTTTTCTTCAGATTTAGGAAGAAAATGAATTTAAATGGCAAATGGAATTAAGGTAAGGAAAGAAGCTTTTTTTTTTTAAAGTATAGGAAAGAAAAGGAAAACAACTACAGATAGCTCAAACAAAACGGATTTACTGCAGGGAATTAATTACACAGATGTTGGAAAGTCTGAGTGAAAGAAAATGAAGTAAACCAAAGATTAGCAACTTTGTTATGTTAGTCATTCAGTTGTGTCCAACTCTGTGCCACCCCATGGATTGTAGCCCACTTGGCTCCTCTGTCCATGGAATTCTCCCATCAGAATACTGGAGTGGGTTGCTATTTCCTTCTCTAGGAGATCCTCCCAAGCCAGGTAACGAATCCAGGTCTCTCACATTGCAGGCTCTTCACCATCTGAGCCACCAGGGAAGCCCTTAGCAAATTAGGAAGAATTTACTACTGCCAGGGTAGGGACCACAAAGGAGGAGGTTGTTTGATCAAGACTAACAAAAATGATGGTTGTGCAATGCTTCTCCTTTCAAGATGCAGCAGCTGCTGCTGCTGCTGCTAAGTCCCTTCAGTCGTGTCTGACTCTGTGCGACCCCACAGACGGCAGCCCATTGGGCTCCGCCATCCCTGGGATTCTCCAGGCAAGAACACTGGAGTGGGTTGCCATTTCCTTCTCCAATGCATGAAAGTGAAAAGTGAAAGTGAAGTCTCTCAGTCGTGTCTGACTCAGCGACACCATGGACTGCAGCCTACCAGGCTCCTCCGTCCATGGGAGTTTCCAGGCAAGAGTACTGGAGTGGGATGCCATTGCCTTCTCCGCAAGATGCAGCTACCTTTTTCATAATGAAAGATAATCTCTTTTCCCTGCAAAAATGGAAAACACAAAGTCCTATCACTTACCTATGAGTTTTTATTCAAAGTCACAAGTCCACTTGGATATATTCTGTTTCCTAAAGATTAAATTGTAAATTTAGATACTATCATTACTCCATATATTAAAAAAAAGAGAAAGAAATTAGTTTAACACTTTAAAGTATACAGATATATGGTATGCTGCCAAACTCACATATGAATAACTTTCTTTATCTGCTACCTATTCCATGTTTCCTTTGCCTGCAGCAAGGATCTCAGCTAATAGGATCCTTTACCTGATGAAGGTGAGTCACGTTTCATTTATGAGGGTGTGAGTTTTGGACAGAGCTGTCTCTTCAGATCGTACTGACTTCCATTAACTTTTCTACTGAACATTAAAGTACTAAGATCTACTCCAAGAAACCTCTTTTGTTTCGGATATAATGTACCTGTCTCCTCTATAGAGGAACAGCCTGCCTTCTTCTTGGTAATGACTCTATAAATTTCAGTATCCCGGTATTTGTTGTTTCAGTGGAATAAGAAGCCCAAAATAATGAGGTGGCAGACTTAACTTTCATTTCATTGAAAGAATTAAGTCTCCTGATTAAGACAATTTTCATTATGCAAATAAGACCTTTCAACCAACAGAATTAAAAAAAAATTAGTGAAGTTCGCTTCTTTTCTTAATAAATGGATTAAGGGTAAAACAATTTCATATGTAGTGTCTTGCAGAAGTTGATACTATGTGATATAAGAAAATAACCCAATATTAAATTATTGTCTCTTAGCTGGCACTTCATCTAATAATCCAGGAAGGCATTCTGTTTCTGTTAAGGGAGCTACTTCTAAGCCAAGAGGTATATGGTAAGATCAGTGAATTGTATGATGCCATAGCTATCCTCCTTTTGTTTTGTAAGTGAGTTCCTAAATCAGAAGCAATATTGTGTGGAGTATATTGATGATGAACAAGTCACTCCAAAAGTCTGATATTGGTGCTGAAAGGCATTGGAAGCAGGAAAGCAGATCCAACATCCAGAATAAGTTTCAGTTCCACTGAGGACAAAGTCATTTACCATTTCTAGCTGGAAGAAGTCCAAAGCAATCAAATTGATACCTTGTAGTTGGCTAGTCTCCCCAGGAAATGGTGCCATATCAAGGTCTAAATTTGACCCCATGGCTCTTGCACATTCAGCAAGGATATAGTCAAATATCTTTGTAAAGGAGAACCGTACAGTCGAGCCCTTGAAGAACCTCTGTGCTGCCTTGCAAACAAGCCCATTGATTAAGCATTGATGTTTGAGTGACATCCACAGACCAGGCCATCATGCATACTTTTCTCTAGGAGATAAGCACTGTTACTTAGCTTCTGCCATTCGGGGATCCCATGTTTCCACTGAAGTCCAAGAATCTGTTTCAAAGTTGGCCTCTTGCAATACCATCCCCAGAGAAAAAAAGACAGCCACCATAAAACTCAATTTCTTTAATTTTATTTTGGATAAGTCAAAAATGTGTAAAAAGAGGAAAAGTATAAAAAGTCCACTACTATCTATCACTCAACTTCAGTAATTTAAGTTTATAGCCATCAATCTTGTTCCACCTTACTGATAACCACCCTCTATATCAGAGAGGGTGCAATAGGGACAAAAGCCTTTCAGGCTCCTCTGTCCATGGGATTCTCCAGGCAAAAATACTGAAGTGGGTTGCCACACCTTTCTCCAGGGGATCTTCCCAACTCAGGGATCGAACTCAAGCTTGCATCTCTTACCTCACCTGCATTGGCAGGCATGTTCTTTTCCACTAGTACCACCTGGAAAGACCTGCTTTTGTTTCCTATGTATGCCAGAAGCTGACTCAAGTTATAGGTTTGAAGGCAATGAGGCGTGGTGCAGACCAGTATCAATATGCATCCATTTGCAAAGCAACTTCTTTACAGGAGTTTATTACAGGGTCTAAAAGACTAAGACTTCCCTGGTGGCTCAGACGGTAAAGTGTCTGTCTTCAATGTGGGAGACCCGGGTTTGAACCCTGGGTTGGGAAGATCCCCTGGAGAAGGAAATGGCAATCCACTCCAGGACTATTGCCTGGAAAATCCCATGGACAGAGGAACCTGGTAGGCTACAGCCCATGGGGTCGCAAAGAGTCGGACACAACTGAGGACTTCACTTTATTTCACTTCACTTCACTTCTAAAAGACTAATAGCTTTTGATATGGGAGATTATTTCTACTATCAATGGAAGCTCAATGAAAGTTCAAGTAGATTTGCAGATTCAAGGTCCTCAGATTCATCCATATCTAACCAGATGTTCCTAGGCCAAGTCCCAGATTTCCTTTCTTTCCCAATAAATGCTCTAAATTTCATATAAGACTCTTTGTGAGGCAATGAATTCAACTTACACTATAGTTCTAGAATTTTCACTTTTAAATATGGGATAAGATTCAGGATCTCCTTTACAGCTACAAAAAATGAGACGTTATTTTAAGAGCACAATAAAACCTCTGTGAGTCTATGACTTGCCTTGAACTGAGAGATTAAAGTCCTGGGCTTGTCAGTTTCTCTCTATAAGCAATCAAGTGCAGTCTCAAAAAGCCTTGCCCCACAGCCTTTGTCATCATTACCACTATAGAGGTCAAATGCACTAACCACTTGGTTTCCCAGAGCTTCACCTTCAGTAGGTCCATCATCTAAAGCAACAACAGATAAGAATTTGTTTAATGAGATGCCTCTGAGTGTTATTGGTGGTGGTTGTTGTTTAGTCACTAAGTCATGTCAAACTCTTATGGACTGCAGCCCACCAGGTTTGTCTGTGTATGGGATGTCCCAGGCAAGAATATTGGAGTAGTTGCCGTTTGCTTCTCTAGGGGATCTTCTTGACTCAGGGATTGAATCTGCATCTCCTGCTTGACAGGTGGACTTTACCACTACTTGGCAGGTGGACTTCTTGCCTGAGTCACCTGGGAAGCCCATGTTATGGACTGTGTATTTGTGTTAAGTCACTTCAGTCATGTCCAACTCTTTGCAATTGTATGGACTATAGCCCACCAAGCTCCTCTGTCCATGGGATTCTTCAGGCAAGAATGCTGGAATAAGTTGCCATGCCCTCCTCCAGGGCATCTTCCTGGCCCAGGGACTGAACCTGCATCTTTTACATCTCCTGCCCAATTTTCCACTGGTGATAAGGTCAACAGTATATACCAGATAGTTAAGGTACCCAACCCAAGAATCTCACTTTGAAAGTCTCTTTCTTGGAAACTGAAAACAAAACAAAACAAAACACAGCGCTCTAATCATTTCAAACAACAGACTTTAATTCAGGGATCTAATTCAAGCATATCATTACATATTTATTAGAAATTCTGAAGATATTTTTTAAAAGGATAGTACACTAGAGGTTAGTAGCAGCTAAAAGCAGCTAGTTCATCTAGTTCTTGGAGAACAAAAAGAATAAGATGCTGTAATCAGATTCCCTAAAGACACTCAGTGCTTCGCTGATAGGGTGATATCTAGATAGCACAAGGATGGAAGAGGTGTCGTGGACGCTGAGACCACATTCCTGGAAGGAAGAATGTGGTTTCTCAAATACACTTCAAGAAGAAAAGTGAGAGAAAATCACAATAGCTCCTCTATTTCTCCAACTATCCGATGTCCCAGTGCTGCTGCTGCTGCTGCTAAGTCGCTTCAGTCGTGTCCGACTCTGTGCGACCCCACAGACGGCAGCCCATTGGGCTCCGCCTTCCATGGGATTCTCCAGGCAAGAACACTGGAGTGGGTTGCCATTTCATTCTCCAATGCATGAAAGTGAAAAGTGAAAGTGAAGTCACTCAGTCGTGTCTGACTCAGCGACCCCATGGACTGCAGCCTACCAGGCTCCTCCATCCATGGGAATTTCCAGGCAAGAGTACTGGAGTGGGATGCCATTGCCTTCTCCATATGTCCCAATAGTGCCTTCCATTAGAAGAATCTTAACTAGAGGTTAGCTAGGAAGGAAGGCTAAGGAATGTACTTTGTAGACCCCATCCCCAGCATTTCAGAGAAAATAAGAGGGTTGAAGTTCCACAGGTCAATAGACCTTGCAGCCATTATGACGTAGAATAGTGTTGCAGTTATTTTTGTGCATAAGTTATCTTCTTTGGGGTAAGAAAGATCGGTTTGTCCCTCTAGGTGAATATAAAAATCAAAACCAAGATTGTTAAGAGGAAAAGCTGTTTGTATTCCATAGACCAAATTATAGAATAATATTGACACTCTAGAAATGGAGACATGAAAAGCACATAACAAATAAATACATAGTATAATTTCAGTGTCAGTAAAAGCCATGGAGAAAGGTAAAATGTGGTCAATAGATAGAGAACAGGAAATGGTGTAGGTTTTGAACAGGAGCATTAGGGAAGTTCTGTCTGAGAAAATGACAGATGAGCACAGATCTGAAAAAGTATGTAAGTATGATGGTTAACTTTATGTGCCAGTATGAAGGGTGCTGTAGGATGAGATTAATATTTAAACTGACGAACTCTGAGTAAAAAAGTTTGTCTTTCATAATGTGTGGGGGCCTTATCCAATCAAATGAAAGGCTAAAAAGAATAAAAAAGACCAGCTTCTCAGAGAAAGAAGAAATTCTCCAGCAGACTGTCAACTGCTGGCCTACATTACAGATTTTGGACTTGCCAGCGTTCATAATTGTGTGAGTCAATGCTTTATAATATCTTATATTGCTTCTGTTTCTTTGGAGAACCCTCACTAGTACAATGAATGAAGCTTGCAAGGCTCTATGTAGGATCATTTGGGGCATAAGAAGTAGTAAGTGTCAATAAACATTTTTTTTTTTTAAAAGAAGCAGCAAATGTTAAAGCTCTAATGTAAGAACAAGTGTATCACACTGAAAGAACCCTGAAATGGAATAGTATGGTGGAGGGGAGTAAGTTAGAAAAGAGCAAAGGAGATAGGCCTGGAGAGGCTGAGAGCATCTGCGGCTATGGAGAGGACTATGGTTTTTTTCCCTTATTTTGATGGGAAGCCACTAAGTGTTTTGGTTAGGGGAGTGACATAACCTGATTTTAATTTTCAACAGATCACCATGTGACTACTAAATGGAGAACTGACTTAAGGAACCCATTTGTAAATACAGATACAAGGTAGCAGAACACTGTATCAATCTAGGCAAGATATGGTGGCTTTGTGAAGTCCATCTTACCTCTGTTGATATGATTCTTTGTTGTTTAATATAGCTTGACTTGAGTTTTCTAAGTTGCAGCTAAACCGATCTTGGCTGATGTAAAATTTGGTACCAAGTGTAAGGTGCTGAACCAAGGCAGAAGGAGGTCAGTGAAAAAAACCCTTTCCCTCTTGAACTAGAAAGCTGATATATTTGTTATAAAATTACAGAAAAGTTAGCTAAATGATACTTCTCTTACCTTAGGGGAAAAACCATGTTTATATAGTGTGATTGAGAAGGAAAATTCAGAATGTCGAACTATGTTGTATTAGTCTTCTAGTCTCCAGTGAGATCTACAAGATAGATGCTGGTTAACTTCTGAAAATAAACTTTCTGAAAATAGAGAAGAAATGGAAGAAAATACCTTTCTTTTGTATCCAAATAGACTGAAAGCCAAACTATTTCAAATCCACTTAATAGGGAGTTTGATAAGGTTGGGAATGTCAAATCTCTGCCCCCAAAGTAAGGTTTTTGCTAACAGAACATATGGTGGGAGACTTAGAAGGTGACAGGATTAGGACAAGATGGGCCTAACTCCTCAGACCTCTTGCAAGCAAATTCTGCTAAGTATTTTCAATTGATGGAGTAGTTAATCATGTCATTGTGTGAAAGTGCAAGGGGGAATTTAATCTGGGATAATTATGAAAGTTTTGATACCCTTTCACCTAAGGTTTATTTTTTAAGTTCCTCTGAGACAGAGGCCAAGATGAAAGTGCCGTTCAATTTCCAAGGTAATGAGCATTACTCAGAAGCTTGTTGCTAGGATAATGAAATGATCAGAATCAAACGTTGACCAGGTAAACTACTGCATGTGGTTACCATTCTTGAAACTTTTGAAAACAAAAAAATCAAAAGCAAGTAACTTGAAGTGAGCTGTACTGCCAAAGAAATTCTAAATCGTGCTTTAAAAAAGTCTTTGATTTCTCAAACCCAGCAAAAATTCAGAACCTCAAACCTCAGTTGCGTCCAACTCTTTGTGACCCTGTGCGCTATACAGTCCATTGAATTCTCCAGGCCAGAAGACTGGAGTGGGTAGCCTTTTCCTTCTCCAGGGGATCTTCCAAACCCAGGGACTGGACCCAGGTCTCCCACATTGCAGGCAGTTTCTTTACCAGCTGAGCCACAAGGGAAGCCGAGGAATACTGGAGTGGGTAGCTTATCCCTTCTCCAGGGATCTTCCCAACAAACAGATTCACAGGCACTGAGAACAGACTTGTAGATGCCAAGGGAGGGGTGGTAAGGGAGGACTATATTGGGAGTTTGGGATCAACATATGCAAACTCATATATAGAATGGATTAAACAACAAGGTCCTATGGTATAGCACAGGGAACTATATTCAATATCCCATAATAAACCATAATGGAAAAAAATGGGAAAGAATATATACATATATGTATATATGTGTATATACATATGTATACATATATATGTATGTATATGAAAGAATATAAGTCACTTCAGTCGTGTCCGACTCTGTGCGACCCCATAGAGGGCAGCTCACCAGGCTCCCCTGTCCCTGGAGTTCTCCAGGCAAGAACACTGGAGTGGGTTGCCATTTCCTTCTCCAATGCAGGAAAGTGAAAAGTGAAAGTGAAGTCGCTCAGTCGTGCCCGCCCTCAGCGACCCCATGGACTGCAGCCTTCCAGGCTCCTCTGTCCATGGGATTTTCCAGTCAAGAGTACTGGAGTGGGGTGCCATCGCCTTCTCCAATATACACATGTATACGTATATATATATATATGTATGTGTATACATATGTATGCATATATATATGTACACACATATGTATGTGTGTATATATATATGTATGTATATATTCTTTCCTATTTTTTCTATTATGGTTTATTATGGGATATTGAATATAGTTCCCTGTGCTATACTGTAGGACCTTGTTGTTTAATCCATTCTATAAATAATAGTTTGCATCCTATATTAGTTTGCATTCTATATATAATAGTTGATCCAAACTCCCAATATAGCCCTCCCTTACCACCTCTCCCTTGGCATCTACAAGTCTGTTCTCAGTGCCTGTGAATCTGTTTGTTCATTTGTATCATATTTCAGATTCCACAAGTAAGTGATATCATACAGTGTTTGTCTTTCTGACTTTACTTGGTATGATAATTTCTAGGTCTATCTGTGCTGTTGCAAATGGCGTGGTTTTATTCTTTTTTATGGCTGCGTAGTATTCTTTTTTAAAATTTTTATCCATTCTTTGTTCATGTTTTTTAAAATAATGGATCCAGTTCTCTTAGTACCACAGTATGTTGGGGGTGAATATTATCTGCAAACTATGAAGAGCTACGTCTAGACCTGAGGGAAGAAAAGGACAAGGCTTCAAGTTGTCTTCTTGGGCATGGACACTCTTGCAAGTGTGTGTGTGTGTGTGTATGTATACATATATATATATTTATATACACATAGGAGAAAGGGTATGTATGAATGTTTAGTGGTTAAAACACTGGATTGTGTTTGATATTGCTGGGTGCTTACTATTTGTCAGTCTCGCCTTCTCACAGCATTGACTATTTTCATTTAAAAATGAATGTCCATCCCTATCCATATAATACACGTGACCTCCATCCCAAACTCCAGGTTGATTTGCTGTTTATGGGTTGGAAAGAGTTTAACACAATTTAGGAACTGAAAATGACAAAATTCCACATAGTCATCACCAAAAGAGTAATTTATACTACTCTGTTTCCACAGAGGCTGATTTACTTACTTAGATGTAAGTAAATTGTAAATTTAGATACTATCATTACTCCATATATTAAAAAAAAGAAAGAAATCAGTTAACACTTTAAAGTATATGGATATATGGCATGCTCCAGAACTCACATGTGAATAACTTTCTTTATCTGCTACCTATTCCACGTTTCCTTTGCCTGCAGCAAGGATCTCAGCTAATAGGGTCCTTTACCTGATGAAGGTGCGTCACATTTCATTTCTGAGCATGTGAGTTTTGGACAGAGCTGTCTCTTCAGATTGTACTACTTCATTCCTCTAGTCACATTTTTCTGTTTTAAAGAAGTGGTCCTGTGTCTCAATTCAGGGTATGAGAATAAGTGAAGGTTTGCTGGATGTTTGGATGAATTTTTTTCTAACTTTTAATTACAAGTTGTCTTCTAATGGATATCATGGTAGATGAGGGTGAAACCAGGGACAGCCACAGTTATTTTTCCACTAAATACATTTACATCCTTAGGATAAAGTCAAAGAAAAAGGGAATATAGTTTAAGGGTTTAAATAACAGAAACAATAAAAAACTAGGACAACTGAAAGAACTTGCCCCACCCTGAAGTTTTGTTTTCATGTGTGTGTCCTTTTTGCTTCAGTGGTGTTCGACTCTTTGCGACCCTATGGACTGAAGCCCACCAGGCTCTTCTGTCCATGGGATTCTCCAGACAAGAATACTGGAGTGGGTTGCTATGCCCTCCTCCAGGGGCTCTTCCCAACCTAGGGATTGAACTCATGTCTGCCTTCATGTCCTGCATTGCAAGTGGATTCTTTACCCACTGAGCCACCTGGGAAGCCCAAAGTTTTGTATAACTCAATACAAAACTTTATGAAGGTTTGGAATGGGTTTTCTGTTATTCTGAATTCTGATATTGATATACAAGGTTAAGAATTGGATTGCATGCAAATGCAAATTATTGCAAAGTTCAATTCCTAGAAGAGATGAAAGGAAAGTGGTACTTTGTCAAAGACGAGAGAGAGAGACTATAGGTAGACTAAGAGTGTTTGGAATACCATAATACCCTTATTTAGGGTAAGGTCTTCTAGTGAGACATAGCCTAAGTCTACTTCAGTAAGAGAAGAATCGGGGTCCATGTGTGTGCCTAGGTTAGTTTCAGGATAATGAGAGGAGTGAGTTTACAAGACTCTGCGGACTTTAAATTCAAGCAAAGTTTGGTTGGCTTCATCTGATGTAACATCATTCTGTACAGAGCAAAGAACTGGAGGGACAGAGAACTAAAAACCATTTGGTAACTCTGAATAATAAGTGTTACAGAAGATGGCATCAGCAAGAACAAATGCTAAGAACAGTGGGTTGGCATAGATGTGGCAACTAATAGAGCCAATGATAAGCCCAGAGCTGAAGACACAGCATCAGAAGCCTAGGGGTAAGTGAATCAATAAAGCCAGAAATGTGTAAAATGATAAATAGCAGCTAGCAATGGACACTCCATCATGGTGTTGGGGAAACAAAGAGATGTTGAGGGCTGTGCTGAAAGGGAGAACACATGTTCATTTAAATAAACTGCTACTCCTCAGCTCTGGCAGGCTCCTTCCATGCAGTACTGTGGCTGAAATTGCCAGAGCTTTCGATTTGTGATAACTCTGGAACTCCATGGTTTTATGACAAATCTGCCTTTTATAAATTTTTACAGCTAATTCAAATTTAAACACTGGTAGGCCCACACTAGGCAGGCCAAAACAAAACAGAGCCACCCCCTAAATCCAGGATATCTGTAGGTTGGAGTGGAACTGAAGATGATTTTTAGAGAAAAATTTTCAGGAACTAATATTGCTCATGATAAAGAGCATTTCCTGAAGTTTAGCAATTCCTACAGCTGCACATATTTCTTTTGTTACTGTTAAATTCCAGAATATTTAAGTTTAATAATTTTCTTTTAAAATATCATATAGAATATGAATTATTTCAATCAAAGTCAGGAGAAAATACTTTACCAATAAATGAAAAATTAGTCAAAGAATACACCCTAAAAGTATCTTTCCTGTAATAGATTTTTTTTTTCTTTTTCTTTTTTTTTATTTTTTCATGCTTGCCTTTGTTTTTTATTTTTTTTTTTAATTTTTACTTTATTTTACTTTACAATACTGTATTGGTTTTGCCATACATTGACATGAATCCACCACGGGTGTGGATTTTACACTTTCTAGATTTTTATCTTTCCAACTTTTAAGAAAGCAATTAAAAGCATCTATACGCTGAAGATCCATTGTTTAACATATGGGCTATATTTCTTAGAGCATGTGCAATATTTTCATGATTTTTACTACTTTATTAGAGCAAAAATAAAATTTTCTATATTAAGAAATATGTGATTAATTTGAATATAAAAACAATTCTAAAACCTGTAAATGTGGAGAGCAAGTGCTAAATTTGGTTGTTTTTGGTATCTTTTGCCTTTGGTTAACAGAAAGTACGGTTTCCCTGGTAGCTCGGCTGGTAAAAAATCTGCCTGTAATGCAGAAGACCCCGGTTCAATTCTGAGTCAGGAAGATCCTCTGGAGAAGGTATAGGCTACCCACTCCAGTATTCTTGGGCTTCCCTGGTGGCTCAGATGGTAAAGAATTTGCCTGCAATGCAGGAGACCTGGTTAGATCCCTGGGTTGGGAAGATCCCCCGGAGGAGGGCAGGGCAACCCACTCCAGTATTCTTGTCTGGAGAATCCTCACGGACAGAGGAGCCTGGTGGGCTATAGTCCATGGGCTTGCAAAGAGTTGAACACAACTGAGCAACTAAGCACGGCACACAGCACAACAGAAAGTACTTTTCAGAAGATTATTTGTTCAGATTGCTTTTTTCCAACTTAAAGTATACAGTTGACTAGTATTTAATATATTTACCAGTTTGCAATTTTAGCACATTTTATCTCCCCCAAAACTGATCAGCATCATTCCTCATCCTACTCTCCCCCGACCCCAGACCTAGGCACCCTCTAATCTATTTGTTTCTATCTCTATATTTTTGCCTAATCTGGACATTCTATGTAAATGTAATATTAAAATATGTGGTCTTTATAAATTCCTTTTTACACTTAGAATGTTTTCATATTCTATGTTAGCAAGTATCATTTCTTCATTCTTTTTCATTACTAAATATATTTCCTTTTATGGATATATCATGTTTTGTCTATCCGTTCATCAGCTGATAGACACTTGGGTTGTTTCACCTTTTGGTCATTATGAATAATGCTTTGGTGAGGTGAATATTTGTGTAGTGGTTTTTGTGTAGCTATGCTTAAATTCCTCTTGAGTATATACCTACGGTAGGATTACATGGTAATGTGATGGTCAAGGGTCACATGGTAATGATATGTTTAATAGCTTAAGGAACTGCCAAACTGTTTATGACAGCACCATTTCACATTCCCATCAGCAGTGTATGAGGGTTCCAATTTTTCCACGTCTTTGTCAACAAATGTTATTACTTTCTTTTTTATTATCGTGTCAATATTCATTATGGTTTTGATATGCATTTAATGAATAAATGATGGTAAGCATATTTTCATGTGTTCATTGGCAATTTGGAAACCTTTTTTAGAGAAACGTCTTTAAATTCTTTGTCTATTTAAAAAATTCCATTATTTATTTTTTTGTTATTGAGTTGTAATATATTCTTAAGTCCCTTATCAGATATAAGATTTATAAATATAGTCTCCCATTCCAGGAGTTGTTTTTTCAGTTTCTTTCTAATGTAATTTATATTGTCATTGAATCGTTAAGTCATGTCTGACTCTGTGACCCCATGCCAGGCTTCCACGTCTTCCACTGTCTCCCAGAGTTTGCTCAGATTCATGTCCACTGAGGCACTGATTCTATCCAACCATCTCATTCTCTGTATTCCCCTATTCCTCCTGCCCTCAATCTTTCTCAGCATCAGGTTCTTTTCCAATGAGTTGGCTCATTGCATCAGGTGGTCAAAGTATTGGAGCTTCAGCATCAGCATCAGTCCTTCCAATGAATATTTAAGGTTGATTTCTTTCAGGATTGACTGGTTTGATCTCCTTGTAGTCCAAGTGACTCTCAAGAGTCTTCACCAGCATCACAACTAGAAAACATCAAACCTGGTGTTTGGTGCTCAACCTTCTTTATGGTCCAACTCTCACATTTGTACATGACTACTGGAAAAACCATAGCTTTGACTATATGTAACTTTGTCAGCAAAGTGATACTTCTGCTTTTTAATACACTGTCTAGGTTTGTCATAGCTTTTCTTCCAAGGATCAGTGTCTTTTAATTTCATGGCCACAGTCACCATCATCAGCAACTTTAGAGCCCAAGAAGATAACATCTGTCACTGTTTCCACTTTTTCCCCTTCTGTTTGCCATGAAGTGATGGGACTGGATGCCATAATCTTCTGTTCAGTCGCTCAGTTGTGTCCGACTCTTTGTGACCCCATGGACTGCAGTCTGCCAGGTCTCCCTGTCTATCACCAATCCCAAAGCTTGCTCAAACTCACATCTGTCAAGTCGGTGGTGCTATCCAACCATCTCATCCTCCGTTGTCCCCTTCTCTTCTTGCCTTCAATCTTTCCCAGCATCAGGATCTTTTCCAAGGTGTCAGTTCTTTGCATCAAGTGGCCAAAGTATTGGAGCTTCAGCTTCAGCATCAGTCGTTCCAATGAACATTCAGGACTGATTTACTTTAAGATCGACTGATTGGATCTACTTGTAGTCCAAGGGACTCTCAAGAGTCTTCTCCAACACCACAGATCAAAAGCAACAATTCTTCAGTGCTCAGCTTTCTTTATGGTCCAACTCTCACATCCATATGTGACTACTGGAAAAACCATAGCTTTGAGTAGAACTTTGTCAGCAAAGCAATGTCTCTGCTTTCTAATATGCTGTCTAGGTTGGTAATAGCTTTTGCTATGCAAGACTTAAAAGATGATGCTGTGAAAGTGTTGCAGTCAATATGCCAGCAAATTTGGAAAACTCAACAGTGGCCCCAAGACTGGAAAAGGACAGCTTTCATTCCAATCCTAAAGAAAGGCAATGCCAAAGAATCTTCAAACTATTGCACAATTTCCATAATCTTAGTTTTTTGAGTATTGAGTTTCAAACCAGCTTTTTCATTCTTCTCTTTCACCCTCATCAAGAGGGTTTAGTTCCTGTTTATTTTCTGACATTAGAATGATATCATCCACATATCTGAAGTTGTTGATATTTCTCCCAGCAATCTTGATTCCAGCTTGTACTTCATCTAGCCCAGCATTTCCCATGATGTATACTCTGCATGTAAATTAAATAAGCAGGGTGACAGTAGACAGCCTTGATGTACTCCTTTCTCAATTTTGAACCAGACCATTGTTCTATTTCCAGTTCTAACTGTTGCTTTTTGTTCTATATACAGGTATCTCAGGAGACTGGTAAGGTGGTCTGGCATTCCCATCTCTTCAAGAATTTTCCACAATTTGTTATGATCCACATAGTCAAAGGCTTTAGCATAGTCAGTAAAGCAGAAGTAGATGTTTTTCTGGCATCCCTTGATTTATCTATGATTCCAATGAATGTTGTCAACTTGACCTCTGGTTCCCCTGCCTTTCCTAAATTTAGTTTGTACATTTGGAAATTCTTGGTTCACATACTGCTGAAGCCTAGCTTGGAGGATTTTGAGCATTACTTTGCTAGCATGTGAAATGAGCACAGTTGTGCGGTAGGTTGAACATTCTTCCCTGGAGAAGGGAATGGCAACCCACTCTAGTATTCTTGCCTGGAAAATTTCACCGACAGAGGAGCCTAGTGGGTTACAGTTCATGGAGTGACAAAGAGACACAACGGAGGAATAGTACTTTGAATAGTCTTTGGCATTGTCCGTCTTTGGGATTCGAATGAAAATTGACCTTTTCCAGTTCTGTGGCCTCTGCTGTTTTCCAAATTTTCTGACATACTGAGTGTAGCACTTTAAGAGCATCATCTCTTATGCTTTTAAATTGCTCAGCTGGAATTCCATCACCTCCACTAGATTTGTTTGTAGTTATGCTTCGTAAGACCTACTTGACTTCACATTCCAATATGTCTGGCTCTAGATGAGTGACCGGCGGCTTCCCTGGTGGCTCAGAGGTTAAAGCGTCTGCCTCCGATGCAGGAGACCTGGGTTCGATCCCTGGGTCGGGAAGATCCCCTGGAGAAGGAAACGGTAACCCACTCCAGTATTCTTTCCTAGAGAATCCCATGGACCGAGAAGCCTGGTAGGCTACTGTCAACGGGGTCGCAAAGTCGGACACGACTGAGTGACTTCACTTTCACAGATGAGTGACCACACTATTGTGGTTATCTGGGTTATTGAGACCTTTGTTGTATAACTTTTTCCATGTATTCTTGCTACCTCTTTTTAATGCTTATATTGTGTCCTTACTGTTTCTATCCTTTATTATGCTCATCTTTGCATGAAATGTTCCCTTGATATCTCCAATTTTCTTGAGAGATCTCAAGTCTTTCCCATTCTATTGTTTTCCTATATTTCTTTATGTTGTCCATATAAGAAGGTTTTCTTATGTCTTCTTGCTATTCTCTGAAACTCTGCATCAGTTGAGTACATCTTTCCCTTTCTCCCTTGTGTTTTGCTTCTCTTCTTTCCTCAGATATCCATAAAGCCTTCTCCTCAGACAACCACTCTGCCTTCTTGCATCTCTTTTTCTTTGGAATGGTTTTGGTCACTGCCTCCTGTACAGTGTTACAAACCTCCATCCGTAGCTTTCCAGGCACTCCATCTACCAAATCGAATCCCTTGAATCTATTTATCACCTCTACTGTATAATGGAGAAGGCAGTGGCACCCCACTCCAATACTCTTGCCTGGAAAATCCCATGGGTGGAAGAGCCTGGTAGGTTGTGGTCCATGGGGTTGCTAAGAGTAGGACACGACTGAGCAATTTCACTTTCACGCGTTGGAGAAGGAAATGGCAACCCACTCCAGTGTTTTTGCCTGGAGAATCCCAGGGACGGGGGAGCCTGGTGGGCTGCCATCTATGGGGTCGTACAGAGTCGGACACGACTGAAGCAACTTACCAGCTACTGTAAAATCATAAGGGATTTGATTTAGGTCATACCTGAATGATTTATTTGTTTTCTCTACTTTCTTCAATTTAAGCCTGAAATTTGCCAATATATTACTGTATTGTAGATATAAATATGTTTTAAATAAATATATTTAAATAAATGTATTTATGTGAGTTTTTTTCACCACATCTTTTGGTGATATCAATGAAACATTGCCTCATCCAACATTACAAATATTCACATCCATGTTTTTGCCTAATTTCATAGTTTTAGCTATTACATGTATACCTATGACCCATTTTGAGTTAATTTTTCTCAAAGTATAGCCATCACTTTTGCATATTACTGAGCAATATTTTGTCTTTTAAAATTCTTTTTAAAATAACCTGTGTGTGTGCTCAGTTGCCCAGTCATGTCCAACTCTTTGTGATCCTATGGACTGTAACCCACCAGGCTCCTCTGTCCATGGAATTCTCCAGGCAAAAATACTGGAGTGGGTTGCCATTTCCTCCTTCAAGGGATCTTCCCAACCCAGGGATCTAACCTGGGTGTCCCACATTGCAGCTAGATTCTTTACTGTCTGAGTCACCAGGGAAGCCCCAAAGTATTAGTCACTTAGTCATGTCTGACTCTTTGTGACCCAGTGGACTCTCTGTCCATGGAATTCTCCAGGCAAGAATACTGGAGTAGGTAACCATTCCCTTCTCCAAGGGAACTTTCCAACCCAGGGACTAAACCCTGGTCTCCTTCATTGCAAGCAAATTGTTTATGGTCAGCCATCAGGGAAGCCCAACATTTTTCACTCCTCCCAGTTGGGCAATTGGACCTCGGTCTCTCCACATGACAAGTGGGGGCACTCACCACTATACTAGCAAGGAGTAGGACAGCCTCAGTCTCCAGAGAAACTCAGAAAACTCAGCCCAGATGCAGAATTAACCATGGCAAGGACAGACAAGTGTTTCAATGTACAAAATCAAAGAAATTGTCAAACTTTTGCATTTTCATGCAATCCTGAATTCTGATTCTGTGGGTGGGTAAGAGAACAAGATGTTGTGGGGAGTATTTATACTATATATAATCAGTTGGTGCAGTATCAAGATGTGGAAATGTCAGGGCATGTCTCTACAGAGTAGTTGGAAATATTGACAAGACAGCATATATTACTGATGAAATTGGCAATAACTAGGCCACAAGGTGAGTGAGCTGGGCTCCAGTCCTACAATATTAAGCAAGCAAACAGCAGAGTACAAAGCAGGGGCCAATACACAAAACAAAACTTATAATCATGATGGGATGGGCAGGCCTGGGCGTTCCTTCAAGAGGAAATCAGGACCAGGAGGCTGGAGAAAATCTTGCCTTTTTGTTCTTGCCCACTTTCCACATATCCCCACTTCTGGGTAAAGGGAACAATGATCTAATTAGGTCAGAATGCAGAATAATGGTTTTGCTATAGTTACGTATAAAGTGGGTTACAGTGCTTCAGAGCTTTGTAGACACACTTCACTCTGTTCTCCTTTCTTTCTCTAATTCTCTGGCATTCTTTTCACTCAAGTAATGGAACAAACTGAGTCAGGGTCCAGCTCCTTGGAGTAGATGTAGTTATCATATATTTTATCTTCTGTAAGAATAAGATAAAACAAACATTATTTAAGGTTGGAACTGATTAATGTTAAGATTTAGTGTTTTCTTAGACCTCAGCCTTAAGCCCTGTTTATCAGAAAGCCCTAGGTACAAGGCTAGATCATAATAAAAAAGGGCTGCTTATTTCCCATTTGTCATATTTTTATATAAATATATCTTTAATCTGTGAAATCATGGAGAGGAAGGATGGTTAGATGAAAACAAGATTCATCCCAGGATCTCCTGAGTACAATACCGTATTAATACCATCTAATAGGAGGACTGTAGTCTTTTGTGGTTAAAATGTGGTTCCAGGGCTTATTTTGGGCCTAAAGATCAGGAAAGTGGACAGGAATTGATACCAATTGGCACATCATCCTTATAAAGGAAATCATGAGAATGAGGAACAGGACGGAGATCAGACTGAGAAAAAGAGAATGAAGGAGACCATGAAACATGCTTACACTTAAGGGAGCAATAGGAAACAGAGCACAAAATAGAACAGAAGCAGTCAGTTCAAAGCAGAGGGGCCCCAATGCTATCACAGAGGTCAATAAAGGAAAGAATAAAGCCGCCGTCAACTTTGTTATTACATGCTAGAGAGATAAAGTGGAGATGTAAAAAGAGGAAAGGCTAATTAGATTAGCAACTAAAGTGTTATAGATAACTTTGGAGATGCAATTCAGTAGAATGATGGAAGCATAAACAATAGTTAAGAATTATAACTAAAATAAGGAAATGGAAGCCAAAAGCTGATGGATGAAGAAAAGACAGTGTTTTCCTAAGGAGGGACAAGACAGTGATGAAATCAGTAACATGGAATGGAGTCAAAGGAAGAACATTATAGGATTAAAAATACTTTCAAGGAATTGTTTGAGGAGAAGCATCCAGTATAAATATTATATGTCATTATGCAAAAACTGTAGTGGAATAAAGGACAGAAATGGTATGGACCTAACAGAAGCAGAAGATAGTAAGAGGTGGCATGAATACACATAAGAACTGTATAACAAAAGATCTTTATGACCCAGATAACCATGATGGTGTGATCGCTTACCTAGAGCCAGACATCCTAGGCTGCGAAGTCAAGGGAGCCTTAGGAAGCATCACTGTGAACAAAGCTAGTGGAGGTGATGGAATTCCAGCCGAGCTATTTCAGGTCCTAAAAGATGAGGCTGTGAAAGTGTTGCACTCAATATTCCAGCAAATTTGGAAAACTCAGCAGTGGCCATAGGCCTGGAAAATATCAATTTTCATTCCAATCGCAAAGAAAGTCAATGCCAAAGAATGTTAAAAATACCAAACATGTGCACTCATCTCACATGCTAGTAAAGAATGTTAAAAATTCTCCGAGCGAGGTTTCAACAGTACATGAACCAAGAACTTCCAGATGTTCAAGCTGGATTTAGAAAAGGCAGAAGAACCAGAGATCAAATTGCCAAAATCCACTGAATCATAGAAAAGGCAAGAGAATTCCATAAAAACATCTGCTTCATTGACTACGCTAAAGCCTTTGACTGTGTCGATCACAACAAATTGTGGAAAATTCTTCAAGAGAGGGGAATACCAGAACACCCTACCTACCTGCTTCCTGAGAAATCTGTATGCAGGTCAAAAAGCAAGAGTTAGAACCAGACATGGAACAGTGGAGTGGTTTCAAGTTGGAAAAGGAGTACATCAAGGCTATAAATTGTCACCCTGCTTATTTAACTTATATGCAGAGTACATCATGGGAAATGCTGGACTGAAAGAAGTACAAGCTGAAATCAAGATTGCTGGGGAAAATATCAATAACCTCAAATATGCAGATGACACCAGCCTTATGGGAGAAAGCGAAGAGGATCTAAAAAGCCTCTTGATAAAAGTGAAAGAGGAGAGTGAAAAAATTGACTTAAAACTCAACATCCAAAAAACTAAGATCACGGCCTCTGGACCCATCACTTCATGGCAAATAGATAGGAAAACAACGAAAACTAGGATCTAAAGAGTCTCTTGATAAAAGTGAAAGAGGAGAGTGAAAAAATTGACTTAAACCTCAACATCCAAAAAACTAAGATCACAGCCTCCAGTCCCATCACTTCATGGCAAATAGATAGGAAAACAACGGAAACAATGAGAAACTATTTTCTTGGGCTCCAAAATCACTGCAGATGGTGACTGCAACCATGAAATTAAAAGACGCTTGCTCCTTGGAAGAAAAGCTATGACCAACCTGGACAGCATATTAAAAATCAGAGACATTACTTTTCTGGAAAAGGTCTGTTTAGTCAAACTATTGTTTTTCCAGTAGTCATGTATGGTTATGAGAGTTGGACCATAAAGAAAGCTGAGTGCCCAAGAATTGATGCTTTTGAACTGTGGTATTGAAGAAGACTCTTGAGAGTCCCTGGGACTGTAAGGAGATCCAACCAGTCCATCCTAAAGGAAAGCAACTCTGGATGTTCATTAGCAGGACTGATGCTGAAGCTGAAGCTCCATACTTTGGTCACCTGATTTGAAGAATTGACTCATTGGAAAAGACTCTGATGCTGGGAATGATTGAAGGCAGGAGAAGGGGGCAACAGAGAATGAGACGGCTGGATAGCATCATTGACTTGATAGACATGAGTTAGAGCAAGCTCCAGGAGTTGGTGATGAACAGGGAAGCCTGGCACGCTGCTGTCCATGGGGTCACAAAGAGTTGGACACAACTGAACAACTGAAGTGAACTGAACTGAACTGTAGTGGAATCCAGCAAGTTTCTGAAGGATCCAGTGTCTATATTGCTACAAGCAACTGATCTAACAATCTTGGGAGATACTCAGTTAAATGAGAATTTTGCCTTAGTTTTAAAACATAATATTTATTAAATATTCAAAGCACATTAATTTATATCTATCTATATTTAACCCCCCGTACCCCCCCCCAAAAAAAAACACGCCTGCTTAAAGCACTTATTTTTCTCCCTCCTGGTTTTCTGTGTTGACTGAACTGAGCCAGTTCATTCTCATTCAGGGTTGTGCCTGGTTGTAATGACATGGCAGCTGCACTGGAGTCATCTGAAAGCCCAAACAAGTTGAATGATCAAGACAGCCAACTGATGGTATTCTGACCAAAGGCTAAGAACTCAGCAGGGGCTGACCAAGAGCGCATAGTTTTTCTCTGGATGGATTGGACCTCTCCTGGCATGCTACCCATGTTCCCAGATGGAATGTTTAAAATAAGTGCTTCAAGAGGCTCCAGAGGAAGCTTTAAGAATTCCTGTTAGCTAGGCTTAAGGAGACCTTGAATGCCTATCATGTTCAACCGATCAAGCAAACCAGTCAGGCCATCCCTGATTCAAGGCTAATGGAATTAATCTACTTATTATAAAGCAGCACATTTGTATGCTGATTATGGATAAGATTGAAGGCAAAAGGAGAAGGTGGTGGCAGAGGATGAGATGGTTGGATGGCATCACAGACTCAAAGGACATGAATTTGAGCAAACTCTTGGAGATAGTGGAGGACAGAGGAACAGTCTACAGAGTAGCAAAGACTTGGACATGACTTAGCGGTTGAACAACAGCAACATGTGAATATAGGAAAGAAGGTCTTGATGGAGTCCCTCTCAGGAGAACTTCTACCCCCCGATCCCACTTAAGATAAAAATAACTAAAATAGATTATTTTGCAACATATAGAATATTAATAATCTTTCTTCTCCCTAGACTTGCTATCAGCCTCTTGCTGATTTCGTATTAATCATCAAATCTACTGTTATAAGTTCTTGAAAACAGGAATTGGTTAAATCCCTAAATAGTTAAGGTAGTTGCTTATAGGTTAGTATGTCTTTAAATTATTTTGGAATTATTGGATAAAATGAAAAAGTATACTTGTATTTATTTTTCCTCTTATTAACATAGATAATTAAACAAACACTGTTAAAAAACAGAGACATTACTTTGTCAATAAAGGTCCGTCTCGTCAAGGCTATGGTTTTTCCAGTGGTCATGTGTGGATGTGAGAGTTGAACTATAAAGAAAGCTGATGGAGTCTTTAGGGTTTTCTATGTAGAGGATCATGCCATCTGCAAACAGTGAGAGTTTTACTTCTTCTTTTCCAACTTGGATTCCATTTATTTTTTTTTTTTCTGCTCTGATTGCTGTGGCCAAAACTTCCAGAACTATGTTGAATAGTAGTGGTGAAAGTGGACACCCTTGTCTTGTTCCTGACTTTAGGGGAAATGCTTTCAATTTTTCACCATTGAGGAAAATATTTGCCGTGGGTTTGTCATATATAGCTTTTATTATGTTGAGGTATGTTCCTTCTATTCCTACTTTCTGGAGAATTTTGTATTAGCCAGGACATGGAAGCAACCTAGATGTCCATCAGCAGATGAATGGATAAGAAAGCTGTGGTACATATACACAATGGAGTATTACTCAGCCATTAAAAAGAAATACATTTGAGTCACTTCTAATGAGGTGGATGAAACTGGAGCTGATTATACAGAGTGAAGTAAGCCAGAAAGAAAAACACCAATACAGTATACTAATGCATATAAATGGAATTTAGAAAGATGGTAACGATAGCTCTGTATGCAAAACAGCAAAAGAGAAACAGATGTATAGAACAGTCTGGACTCTGTGGGAGAGGGAGAGGGTGGGATGATTTAGGAGAATGGCATTTAAACATGTATAATATCGTATAAGAAACGAATCGCCAGTCTAGGTTCGACGCAGAGTGCAGGATGCTTGGGGCTGGTGCACTGGGATGACTCGGAGGGATGGTGTTGAGGTAGGAGGTGGGAGGAGGGTTCGGGATTGGGAACACGTGTATTCACATGGCAGATTCATGATGAGGTGGGGCAAAATCAATACAATATTGTAAAATAAAAAAAAAATAATAAATAAATAAATTAATTTTTTTGAAAAAGAAAGCTGAGAACCAAAGAATTGATGCTTTTGAACTGTGGTGTTGGAGAAGACTCTTGAGAGTCCCTTGGACTGCAAGGAGATCCAACCAGTCCATCCTAAAGGAGATCAATTCTGGGTGTTCATTGGAAGGACTGATGCTGAAGCTGAAACTCCAATACCTTGGCCACCTGATGTGAAGAGCTGACTCATTTGAAAAGACTCTGATGCTGGGAAAGATTGAGGGCAGGAGGAGAAGGGGATAACAGAGGATAAGATGGTTGGATGGCATCACCGACTCAATGGACATGGGTTTGGGTGGACTCGGAGTTGGTGATGGACAGGGAGACCTGGTGTGCTGTGGTTCATGGGGTCACAAAGAGTAGGGCATGACTGAGCGACTGAACTGAACTGATGAAGTAAATATATACCTACTCCTTCTGTATATGATGCAACCTATGTGTGTGTGTATATATATAAAAATACTTTTCCTCAAATTGTTACTACAAGTCAGGCTTAAAATATTGCTCTCTGTTTAAATACTAACTATTAAATACTATACTAATACTAAACACAAATACTAAAGTTAGTCTTGACTGAATTTTCAGTCTATTAATACAATTAAATTATTTTAAATGCTGCTTTTCTTTTATTTGACTCTTATATCAGTTCTTCAATTTTCTGTGGTCAGAAATTAATTTTCTATTTGTAGCATGGTTACCAAACAAACAAACAAAAAAGAAACACATTAGCCTTTCTAAGTTTAATATTTGTTTGCTCTAGGAAGTAGTTTATGAGATATTCAGGATGAGAAAGGTATTAATTTCCTCTTTACAAAGAGAGGACTGTGTGCATGACTTCTCCCATGGAAATCACATTTCAAGACCTGAAAAGAGATTCACGGAACTGAGATGAAGGTAAGATGCTTCCTATGCTGAGGAATGAGACCGTACCTGTTGCTGGGCAATTTTGCCTCCTCCAATGTTATCATCCACCTCACTCAGGCATAAAGTCAGGGTCATCAGGTAGAGAAAGCAACAGCTTGGCAGTCAGTCTTTTCTATCATCACTGTGAGTCATGGAATGTTCTATGCCTGTTTCCTCATCAGAATAGGGTTAATAAAACCTGATTTTGTTTTAATGTGGTCATACGATAATCCAATGAAATGACATGTCAAAGCAATTGGCAACATCAGAAGTTTTTATGGTTGTCTCCAAATACAGTTGTATTGTACACATGCATAGTAAAGTTTCCCTGGTGGCTCAGTGTTAAAGAATCCTCCTGCCAATGCAGGGTATGTGGATTTGATCCCTGGGTCAGGAAGATCCTCTGGAGAAGGAAATGGCAACCCACTCCAGTATTCTTGTCTGGGAAATCCCATGGGCAAAGAAGCCTGGCGGGCTACAGTCCATGGGGTCACAAAAGAGTTGGACACAACTTAATGACTAAACAACAACAAAAACAGTGCATAGTGTGTTAATTTTGCTAGGTGGAAACATTTTTGTAAAGCACAAATGGCAACACTTTAACATGAATCTTCAAAAGTTACTGAATTCTTATTATCATTTAGTTGAAAATAGCTTTTCTATTAAATGCATAGTCCTCAGATAAATCACATGCTGTGATTCGATAATTTGTTTATTGGGTCAGGAAGATCCTCTGGAGAAGGAAATGGCAACCCACTCCAGTATTCTTGTCTGGGAAATCCCATGGGCAAAGAAGCCTGGCGGGCTACAGTCCATGGGGTCACAAAAGAGTTGGACACAACTTAATGACTAAACAACAACAAAAACAGTGCATAGTGTGTTAATTTTGCTAGGTGGAAACATTTTTGTAAAGCACAAATGGCAACACTTTAACATGAATCTTCAAAAGTTACTGAATTCTTATTGTCATTTAGTTGAAAATAGCTTTTCTATTAAATGCATAGTCCTCAGATAAATCACATGCTGTGATTCGATAATTTGTTTAAATTAAAAGAAAAATTTTATTGCTTTTTCTAGCATAAAAGCATTGCTTGACCATAATAAGTAAATTTAAATGTATAAGTAAACTTTAAAAGGAAATATATATTTTTATTATGCAAGGTAACAATTATTAGTCATTTGGTCTGTTTCTCTATATATGTGTCTGCTGCTGCTAAGTCACTTCAACTGTGTCCAACTCTGTGCGACCCCATAGATGGCAGCCCACCAGGCTCCCCTGTCCCTGGGATTCTCCAGGCAAGAACACTGGAGTGGGTTGCCATTTCCTTCTCCAATGTAGGAAAGTGAAAAGTGAAAGTAAAGTCACTCAGTCGTGTCCAACTCTAGCGACCCCATGAACTGCAGCCTTCCAGGCTCCTCCGTCCATGGGATTTTCCAGGCAAGAGTACTGGAGTGGGGTGCCTTGCCTTCTCCTATATGTGTCTACTATCTTCATATAGATAGAGACAGGGATTCCCAGGTGGCTCCATGGTAAAGAATCCACCTGCCAATGTGGGAGATGCAGAAGATGTGGGTTTGATACCTGTGTTGGGAAGGCACCCTGGAGGAGGAAATGGCAACCCACTCCAAGCCATTCTTGCCTGGAAAGGTGGCAGACTATAGTCCATGGGGTCACATGACTGAGTGACTGAGCATGCATGCAGATGGAGACAGATATATATGGTATATGTTTCATTTTCTGCTCTTTTCATATAGCAATAAAAATATTTTTTGACAAAAAACATGGCCTATATAGGGGTTAAAATCTTTTTTCCCCCTCCAAATTCCTGTCAAGATAGCACAGATAATATAAAGAAAAATTCTGTTCTCTTTATAACTATACCAACCAGTGGAAATCTTAAAGAGTTTTCTAGCAAGGATGTGGTAAGAAGAGGTGAGGAGGGGAAAGCAAAGTGCCACCAACCCATTATTGCCTGCCAAGCTCCAGAGAAGCTTCCTGTGGACTCTTGTGCCAAGGACAGCCCACAGCCACCAGCTGCCTCAGGGAGTGCTCACCTGTGAGAGCTTTACTGTCCAACATACCTGAGAAGGCCGTCCATCTGTGTCAGGCAACTGACTCTCTCAGAGGAAGTCCAGATGGATTACCTACTTTCAGGTGATGCCCTGAAAGGAAGATCAATCATGTTGAAACCAAAAAAGGAATATTAAAAAAAAAAAAAAAACTTCATTGCTCCTACCTATATATAGGGGAGAAATCTGTATATAGATTTCTATATATAACTGTTTATAAGTTTAAGTTTCTATGGTTCAAGGGTAGAAGTCAGACTACAGACCTCAACTCATCATGATCTGAGGTCAAAGCAAGATCTTCAAAAAGAAATCAGCAACTGATATAACTGCTCACAAAAATCATATCAGCCATTGTCCAAACAAGACCATGCTGCTGCTGCTGCTGCTAAGTCTCTTCAGTCATCCTTGGGATTCTCCAGGCAAGAACACTGGAGTGGGTTGCCATTTCCTTCTCCAATGCATGAAAGTGAAAAGTGAAAGTGAAGTTGCTCAGTCGTGTCCGACTCTTTGCAACCCCATGGACTGCAGCCTACCAGGCTCCTCCGCCCATGGGATTTTCCAGGCAAGAGTACTGGAGTGGGGTGCCATATGTTTTTAAATGCAGATGTCTCTTGTTTTGTGGGCTTATCATTATGGTGTTTTATGTTGATGTTCAAAATAGCACCTTTGAAGAATATCTAAACATCACATTGAAAAACTTTTGTTTAGATATTTACATGGCTCATAGTTTCATTTTTCTTATGGAGCACTTTCTTTACCTCTGAAAAGCTTAGCATTTCCCTTCCCCTTCCCTCCTTTGCATATTTCAAAAGGACTAATCATAATCTAAAATGCTATATACCTAAACTATTGGAGAGTTGTCTTCCCCCAACCTATCTGAACATATAAGCTCTATGAGNGGCTCATAGTTTCATTTTTCTTATGGAGCACTTTCTTTACCTCTGAAAAGCTTAGCATTTCCCTTCCCCTTCCCTCCTTTGCATATTTCAAAAGGACTAATCATAATCTAAAATGCTATATACCTAAACTATTGGAGAGTTGTCTTCCCCCAACCTATCTGAACATATAAGCTCTATGAGAATAGGAATTTTTGTCTGTTTTATTTGTTTGTTTTTCCCATCCCTAGAGCCTTTGACTGTGTGGATCACAATAAACTGTGGAAAATTCTGAAAGAGATGGGAATACCAGACCACCTGACCTGTCAGGGATTCCCAGGTGGCTCCATGGTAAAGAATCCACCTGCCAATGTGGGAGATGCAGAAGATGTGGGTTTGATACCTGGGTTGGGAAGGTACCCTGGAGGAGGAAATGGCAACCCACTCCAAGCCATTCTTGCCTGGAAAAGTGGCAGGCTATAGTCCATGGGGTCACATGACTGAGTGACTGAGCATGCATGCAGATGGAGACAGATACATATGGCATATGTTTCATTTTCTGCTCTTTTCATATAGCAATAAAAATATTTTTTGACAAAAAACATGGCCTATGTAGGGGTTAAAAATTTTTTCCCCCTCCAAATTCCTGTCAAGATAGCACAAATAATATAAAGAAAAATTCTGTTCTCTTTATAACTATACCAACCAGTGGAAATCTTAAAGAGTTTTCTAGCAAGAATATGGTAAGAAGAGGTGAGGAGGGGAAAGCAAAGTGCCACCAACCCATTATTGCCTGCCAAGCTCCAGAGAAGCTTCCTGTGGACTCTTGTGCCAAGGACAGCCCACAGCCACCAGCTGCCTCAGGGAGTGCTCACCTGTGAGAGCTTTACTGTTCAACATACCTGAGAAGGCCGTCCATCTGTGTCAGGCAACTGACTCTCTCAGAGGAAGTCCAGATGGATTACCTACTTTCAGCTGATGCCCTGAAAGGAAGATCAATCATGTTGAAACCAAAAAAGGAACATAAAACAAAACAAAACAAAACAAAACTTCATTGCTCCTACCTATATATAGGGGAGAAAACTGTATATAGGTTTCTGTATATAGCTATATATAGGTTTAAGTTTCTATGGTTCAAGGGTAGAAGTCAGACTACAGACCCCAACTCAACATGATCTGAGGTCAAGGCAAGATCTTCAAAAAGAAATCAGCAACTGGTATAACTGCTTGCAAAAATCATATCAGCCATTGTCCAAACAAGACCATGCTGCTGCTGCTGCTGTTGCGTCGCTTCAGTCGTGTCCGACTCTGTGCGACCCCATAGACAGCAGCCCACCAGGCTCTGCCATCCTTGGGATTCTCCAGGCAAGAACACTGGAGTGGGTTGCCATTTCCTTTTCCAATGCATGAAAGGGAAAAGTGAAAGTGAAGTTGCTCAGTCGTGTCCGACTCTTTGCAACCCCATGAATTGCAGCCTACCAGGCTCCTCTGCCCATGGGATTTTCCAGGCAAGAGTACTGGAGTGGGGTGCCATATGTTTTTAAATGCAGAAGTCTCTTGTTTTGTGGGCTTATCATTATGGTGTTTTATGTTGATGTTCAAAATAGTACCTTTGAAGAATATCTAAACATCACATTGAAAAACTTTTGTTTAGATATTTACATGGCTCATAGTTTCATTTTTCTTATGGAGGACTTTCTTTACCTCTGAAAAGCTTAACATTTCCCTTCCCCTTCCCTCCTTTGCATATTTCAAAAGGACTAATCATAACCTAAAATGCTATATACCTAAACTATTGGAGAGTTGTCTTCCTCCAACCTATTTGAACATAAGCTCTATGAGAATAGGAATTTTTGTCTGTTTTATTTGTTTGTTTTTCCCATCCCTAGAATAACCCTGGAATACAATAGGCAATCAATGCACAGTGTTGAGTAAAAGAATAAAAAGGTGGACTCGTGTATATGCTGCAACTTCATGTTTGCCTTCTTCTGTGCCTTTAAATTTATTCTTTGGAACTAACTGGCTTATATCATTCCCCTGAGTGAAATTTATGGGAAGCCCTATAACCCTTAGGATTGCTCTTAGGTGATATAAGGTCCTCTGGTTACTCTTGAGTCATAAAGCATAGTTTCATCTCTCAGTTCAGAAATTCGTATATCCAGCTCAATATAATATCCAAAAACATAAAGCCAAGATTTAAAGGTAGAACCTCACTTTTCCCCCAGTTTGAGCCTAATGAAGTAGGAAAAAGGGAAATGTTTGCAGAAGCAGGTTGTATTACTCATTTTAGGTTGCCTGTATGTGGCACCCCTTCCTGTGAAGGGATTAAACATCCTGCCTTGTTGAATTCAGGAGCACTGAGGTGGTAATTATTCCCTTGTGTAATTCTCTTCTCTTGACTGTGGGCTGCATCTTGACTGCAGACTGGCTTGAAATTAATAGAAAATTCATATGATGTCACTGGCATTAGGAAAGTTGTGAAAGGCTGTGATATCTGCTTGCTGGCATTCTCCTTCTGGCTCTTCATACATATGCTTATTCTGTGGAGAGAGGCACCTGGCAAGGAACTGAGGGCAACCTCTAGCCGCCAGTCCGCAAGTACCTGACACCTACAGTCCAACAGTCCTGATACACTGAGTGCTGCCAGCCACCACTGAGTGAGCTCAGGGGCAGATCCAGTTCCACTTGGTGTCTGGGACGACTGTGACCCTAGCTGACACTTTGATTGCATCTCTTAAGAGACCTTGAAGAAGAGGAATCGGCTAAAATGGGCCTGATTATTGACCCATAAAAAATAGTAGATAATAGCTGTGTATCGTTTTAAAAGCTACTGAATTTGAGGGTAATTTGTTACATGATAATAGGTAACCAGTAGACAAGGGGGCTGGCTTTGGCAAGATGTTTTTTGTTTCCACTTGAAGCTTTAAAAGTTAGTATATTGTCAAACATGCTTCCTTTTGCTTTACCACATTGACTGGTAGTGTTTTAAATGGAGGCTGGATTCTACAATGAAGATACATGGAGCAGAGTCACAGCCAATATGCAATGGACACTTTGTACAAATGAGAAATCTTTGTGCTATAAACCACTTAGATTTGGAGACTGTTAAATCAGCATGCTCTAGCCCAGGGTTTCTCAACCTTGGTATTATTGCCATTTCGCTGGATAAATCTCTATTACAAGGGGCTGTCTTGTACCTTGTATGGTGTATCCCTGGCCTCTGACCACTAGATGCCAGTGGCACTACCCCCACAATTTCCCATTTCTCCAAACTGTGATAACCAAACCTGTCTCCAGACATTGCTAACTGTCTCAGGGTAGGGGGCAGGGGGCAGAATACCCCCTGCATGAGAAGTTCTGTTCTAGTCTATCTTGACTGATAAGGTCAGTTTTCCCTTATTCCCACCATCTGCAGTTCTCTTGGCATAAATGAGTTCATTTGCTCTGGCTAGTTGCTGCTGGTTCTTTCTTTAACTCCTTTCCATCATGGTCTTTCTACCTCTCCAAGTAGAATTCTTGAGACCAGAATTAGAACAATTTTTGTGCTAGTCTTATTGGACATGTGACCCACATCTAGTTCAGAGAAAACAATTTTACTTGTTCAGGGTGATCCCAATATGCCAACACAAGAGAAACTGAGCAGCCCTTCCTGACCCTTTCTATGTCTCAGGCTTGAACCAGGAACCAGACCATTGTTTCCAAATCACAGCTCACATTGTCTGAGAGATGAAGTTGAATCACTTTCCATAAGAGCTGAGATTAGGAGAAGGTACCCTCCAACCCTGTGTGTGTAGGAGAGGGAGGTGAGGCTGTCTCTTCAAGAAAATGTTCTTCACTTTTAATCTCCAGTCCTAATTCTTTTAGCTCTTTGTTGCCAGCTAGAGATTAAAATCACAAAACTAGTTTTTTGTTCACTTCATTTAAAAATAGTTGATGACTTTCTGTTTAGGAAATTGTCACTATTGTTTTTAATCTTCAACTGAAAATAATATACATGTAAATCCACTATAGCATTCTTTATAGCAGTTTATCATTTTCTTAATAACCACACAATATTTTTCAACTGTGCAGAAGAATAAGAATCTTACTCTGAATCTATGCCACAACATATAATCTACTCAACTCAGCTGACTGAAAGCATCGTTTTTGTTTTGGGGTGTAATCTAGTATAGGTTTAAGATTTTATTTTGCTGGGTTGTATATATCTAGCTTCTTCCATATAAGAAACAGCAGCCCACTCTTCAACTGCTTTTCTTTTTCCTCTAAACTTTCTGTCAATCAAATCATACAGATAGCCCTAGACTGTGTTCAGAGGAGTGGAGTCAGTGGTGGGGAGGGCCTCAGTGCTCACCTCTTCCAACTGGGCATCATCTTCCTATTTAAAATTTTACAGAGTCTATCTTCTATCTATCTACCTACCTATCTGAAAAGTGAAAGTATTGGTTACTCAGTCCAACTCTAAGTGAAACTATAGACTATAACCCTCCAGGCTCCTCTGTCTATGGAATTCTCTAGGCAAGAATTCTGGAATGGGTAGCCATTCCCTTTTCCAGAGGATCTTCCCGACCCAGGGATCAAACCTGGGTCTCCTGCACTGCAGGCAGATTCTTTGCCATTTGAACCACCAGGGAAGCCTCTATCTATCTATCTACTTACAAAAGCTTTATTGAGATTTAACTGATACACCAAAAAACTCATATATTTAAAATACACAATCTGATGAGTTTGGATTTATACAAACACCTGTGAAATCATTATCACAGTCTAGGTAATAAACATGTCCATTACCTCCAAAAGTTTCCTCAAACCCTTTTGGGGTCTTTTATGTGTAACTGTGTGTGTGTATAGTAAGAACACTTAACACAAGATCTAACCTCTTAACAAAAATTTAAATGCACAATACAGTATTGTTAACTATTTTTTGTTCTTCTATATCATCTCAGAAGGATAGATTTTTCCTGCTGTCTCCTCTCACTGCCTCAGCACACCTAGATTTCCCTTGCTCATGACTAAGCAAAAATTGCCTGATCCACATTACCATCATTTTGAAAATGACAAAGAAAGAGGGAAATGGACAGTGACTATGAGGAGAAGTAGAGCATCTCTTTTGTTGTATTTTCATTAACATCTAATTAGAGAAAACATGGATTTCCCTGGTGACTCAGACAGTAAAGAATCTGCCTGTAATGCAGGAGGCCTGGGTTCAATTCCCAGGTTGGGAAGATCCCCTGGAGGAGGACATGGCTACACACTCCAGTGTTTTTGTCTGGAGAAACCCCATGGAGAGAGGAGCCTGGCGGGCTACAGTCCATGGGGTTGCAAAGAGTCGGACACAACTGAGTGACTAAGCACAGCACAGAGAAAACATACTTCTAGGATGCACTTTGCTAAAGGGGAAATTCAGAGGCACTTTACCTGGAATGATTTTGTGTAGTTCATCTAATTTTTTCCAGTTAAAGAATTGTAATTGCATTCTAATTGGGGACTGGTGAAAATATTCTTTAATGTTCACTTTATTCATAATTAGGTTTTAAAAATTTTTTATTCATGTGAAAAATTACTGTGACTTTTGCAGTTCTGGGAATTAATTATAATTTTTTCACTGAAATAAAAGATGATAGCCACTTGCCTTGGGCCCTTTTAAAAAAAAACTTCATTAAAGACATTAATTTGGAATAGATGCATAGACAATTAAATATTAATCATAAAACTGAAAAGAATTATCAGCAGAAAGGGGATCAATATAACACTAAGTTCAAGTGACCTTCAAAAAGGCAGGATTAATGCAATAAGCCAGGATAAATGTTAAGAAAAGGCTGTTGCTTTAGAGGCTGTTGCTTTAGAGGTGACCATGTTGTCATGGAAAAAAAGAGAAAATGGAGTATCAGAGTGTTTAGTGTGAAATGTTATTGCCAAAATGAACCAGAAACACACGTGCAATGAATAGAATGGACGTTGCTAACAAAGAGATTAGCAAATTAACTTGAGGAATTATTGGGTTGCCAAAAATTTCACCCGGCTTTTAGCTAACACAACGTATAAGAATTCAAAGGAATAATGAAATGAAATCAGAACAGACATGAGAAAGATGGAAGACATATATCTTTATACTAGAATTTACAGAGAGACAGCACAATGTGAATACAATGGAATCAATAATTTAAAGAGCGTAATAGAAGATAATTTCTCTGAAATGAACAAAGAGCTCAGTCTTCACATTGAAAATTTCAGATTGTTTATAAATTTCCATGGGAAAAAAATAAATTTCTTAAATGCATACAATAAGAAAAAGAATGAGAGAGAGAAATCAAAAAGTCAAAACAAACGATGTTGATTTTATATTTGCAATATGAAATGCTAGAAATAATATCTAAAAACTTCTGAGAAGTAATCACTGGGAGCTCTAGAGTTCTATATACTTGTAACTGCACTAGTTTAATCTCTGAAATATCATCTGAAGCAGTAAAATAGAATAGACAGAACATTCCAAAGAGAGGTGCAAGACCAAAATGGAGATTTTAAAATGATTTAGCTAGACAAATATTTCCACAGCTCTTGAACCCCTCATATTGAGTCAAAGAACATGAAGGGTATATGGTGAAAGGAAGAGGATATTTTGGAGAAAGTTCATTGTGTGCTGTGAGTTTCACTCATTCGAGGGTCCTGGGGCATGAGACCCTGTCCCTCAGCTCAAAACCAGTGAGGAGGGTCAACAAACTTCACTGAATGCAGAGTTAACCCTGAAAACAGGCCTATTTAGTAATTTTAATTGCATATGTCAATGAGCTTCAGTAAGATAGCATCGATGATATATGAGCAGACACTCAAGATAGAAAAGAAAGACCATAAGTTCCCAATATGAAAAATACTAATAAAGCAAATGCACAGACACACAGTCATCACATACACATTATCGATATGTTCAGTAAAGTAAATACATTAAGCTGATTTCTGACTGTTACCTGGAAAATCTAAAACAAAAGGGCTGGAATGATGCTTTGAAGTTGGGGATGAAGGCAATGAAGGGGAGATGATGACCTACGTGCTCAAGATTTTTTTTGAAGCAAATGATGTGTGAAGGTTTTCAGTGGATCAGATAAGGGCCATGCATGACACAGAATCAGATGGGTGTTTTCTTATAGAATAAGGCTAGGATAAGAAGTGAGAAGCTGTAAAGACAGGTTCCCAAAAGCTGTAGACAAACTAAGTTATCAGTAAGAAAACTGCTAGCTAGAGGTGTAAGGCAATGTTCAAGGGGTATATTCCATGAACCACCATATTTCTTCTAGCTAAATATAAATATTCTTTCCATTTTTTAAAAACCATTCCTCCATCCCAATATTGCTTAGGGTACTTTACTGTAGCCACCATAACAGATGACCCCCAATCTAAATGGTTGAATGAAATAATGACTTATTTCTCATGCCCATCATAGTTCAGTTGAGTGTTAGGTCCGCAGCCTTCCATCTGGTGATTGACAAAATCAGCCTCCTTTCATTTATGACTCTGACTTGGTGTGCTTCATTGGGTTCTTTACATCTGGTTAGGAGATGATGAAAGAGAACATGGAGAAAACATATTCAACACACTCCTGTCTTCACTACCGTGACTACTAATGATCCATTCCACTTGCCTTCCATGAGGGAAAGCTGCCCACATGTCCCAACCTAGATGAAGGGAGGTGGAATGTCCAGAAAGAAGAAATGGGTTTGATGAGCATGTAGCTGTTCTCTTCTATCTTATAGCTTCCAAGCCCTAACCTTAAAAGTGTTGTAAACTGGAAAAGGAGGAATTTAGAATGAGATCAGAAAAACCTGTCTTTTATTTTTTTTTTCACTTGCAGCAGTCTTGATTTGAAATGGGGGAGTTGCTGCAACTTTAAACGAATTTGGAAGATTTGCTTATATATGGGATTAGCCATTTTAAGTAGCAATTTGAGATTATGGTTTGTGTCTTGAAATAATCTCAGTGCTTTACATTTCTTTAAAATAACTATAAGAATATATAAATGCCAGACTTTGTACTGCTGGGGCAAAACTAGTCCCACTGAGTAGTTAAAGAAAAGTGAAAAAGCAAAATTAAATTGCCTTGTGATTACATCCCACCAGTTGGGCTAGTTTAGCATACTGGTTACATAAATTCTTGTTCATTCACTTGAAAAAGTAACTGGAATATTTTGTTCCTTTCCCCTGTGCCTACACCCATTCATTCCTAGAGGCCCCCTGGGCTTCAATTAACTCCAGAGGGAGTTGTAAGCTCACAGGCCAATGATCAAAGATGACAGATTCTTGACTTCTGGGACACCAAAGGCACTATCCAGCTGTGAGACAGTAAAGAGTGCCTATGGAATGCAAACAAGCAGAACATGTTTCCAAGACATTCTTCTTCTTTACTCCTTTACCCACACACGTGCACACACATGAATGAACACGTGCATGCACACACACACAGATACATACATATACCAGAGATCTGGGAGGTGAAAAAAGGACTTAGAAGCAATACAGAAAACTCAGTTTCTTACCAGAATGAATCTATCAATGGGATATCATATAGTTTTCCCCTTAATATTTATGGGATATGAGTTTAAAGAAAACTTTTGTTCTGTACCCTTAAAAAAAAAAAGTATTTGGCTATTCTGAGTCTTAGTTGTGGCATGCAGGATCTTTGTTGCAGAATACAGGTTCCTTGTTGCAGCATGTGGGTTCTTAGTTCCTTGATCAAGGATTAAAACCAGGCACCCTGCATTGGGAGGATGGAGTCCTAACCACTGGACTACCAGGGAAGTCTCTGTTCTATATTTTAATGTCGGGTAGTTTGAAGGCAACAGATTAGCAGAAGAACCTTGGCCAAGGTCATAGGAAGATTAGTAAAGACATCTTCTTGGGATTTCTAGCCATGAGAAAAGTTTTAGCTACCTCAAGATTCATATAGTCAAAGCTATGGTTTTTACAGTAGTCATGTATGAATGTGAGAATTGGACCATAAAGAAAACTGAGCGCCAAAGAACTGATGCTTTCAAATTATGGTGCTAGAGAAGACCCTTGAGAGTTCCTTGGACTGCAAGGAGATCAAATCAGTCAATCTTAAAGGAAATCAACCTTGAATATTCATTGGAAAGACTGATGCTGAAGCTGAAGCTCCAATACTTTGGCCACTTGATGCAAAGAGCTGACTTATTGGAAAAGACTCTGATGGCAGGAAAGACTGAGGGCAAGAGGAGAAGGGGGTGACAGAGGATGAGATGGTGGATGGCATCATCAACTCAATGGACATGAGTTTGAGCAAACTCCAGGAGACAGTGAAGTACAGGAAAGACTGGCATGCTGCAGTCCATGGTATCACAAAGAGTCTAACACAACTGAACAACAACCTGTTTCTGGGACACTGAGTTTTGTCAAGTGTAGATGAGTGTACTGATGTGAAGGTAACTGAAAAAAACTGCCAATGGCTAGAAAAAATTGTTATAGAGTAACACAAAGAGACTTTAGCAGCAGACACTTCAGGGAGAGAAAGTGACAAGCCGAAATCAGGGAAGTGACAATAGGTTGAGGTCTCAGAAAGTGACTAAGATCTATAGAGTTGAGGCAGGAGTCAAGTTGGCAGTAGCAGATTGGAACACCGTGCATGTTGTATCTCCTTAGGTAGATGAGAATCACCATAGACCAACTCTATTTTCTCCCCATTCCATACCCCTTGTATGACACCTAAGTTTCAGTGTAAATTATCAGCAAATTTCTGAAAAATTCTTTGCGACTGTTCATGCTAATTCACTTCAGTTGTGTCTGACTCTTTGTGACCCTATGGACTGTAGCCCACCAGGCTTCTCTATCCACAGGATTCTCCAGGCACGAATACTGGAATGGGTTGCCATGTTCTCCTCCAGGGGATCTACCCTACCCAGGGATCAAACCTGTGTCTCCTACATCTTCTGGATTGCAGATGGATTCTTTAGCACTAGTGCCAAAGAAAAACATAAATAAGAGTCTTGAAGCTTCAGGCTTCTTGCTGAGTTCACACATAACGACTGCTGTCTCCTGGCTAGAACTTCCTCTGTCACAGCAATTTTGACACCCCCAAATGCTTTCCTGCATTCCCCAAATCCCTCATGCTAAACCTCTGAGGCCAGCTGACATGTCTGCTGATCTGCAGTGGCCATGGCATGACCCAGATCACATCACAGGAGTTACTCAGCAGATTGCCCTCCTTCAGCCTTGCCAGGCTACAGCCTTCTGGTGTTTCAGTCCTTTGATTGGCTTCATGTGCAACCGCTGGACATTAAACTTGGGTTTGGGACTGAGTCCTTCTAATATCTCACCTTTATCATTCTCTGAAGGCACCCCCGCCCCAGAGTGGTCCTCCAGGTTTTGTGGTCCAGCTTGTCTCAGTAGGAATGGCCTCTCTCCCTCCAGTACTTCATGACCAAACTTCAACCCTGGAATATAGACTGGATGTTTGTGTCCCCCTCAAATTCATATACCAAAACTTAGTGTGCAATGTGATGGTGTTTGGAGGTGGAGCTATAGGGAGGTTATTAGATCATGAAGACGGAGCCTTCATGAACAAGTTTAGTGCCATTATATAGGAGACCCATAGAGCTCTCTTGCCTCTTCTGCCACATGAAGACTCAGAGAAGACAGATGACTATGAACCAGGGAGCAGGTCTTCACCACACACTGAAATCTGCCAGCACATTTGATGTTAGACTTTCAGAGCTATGAGAAAAAACATTTATTTTTTAAGCCACCCAGGCTGTGGGTATATTGTTATAGTAGTCCAACTGAACTAGAACAGCTTGCTTTTAAGACAAATGAGCTAAGGATTCCTGGAAGTGCTCCTGAAGTGTAGCTATACTCTAACCTAGGCTCCTCTCTGTCCAGTTTTCTTGGATTTCGTAGTTACTTCTGTTAGATTCTGAACCAGAGAAGTCTGTACCAATACTCCAGGTTTCTGCTTCTACCAGCTTCCTTTCTTATAAACCTGCAGAGCTGTGTCCTCTTCTTAATCATCCTCACATGGTCTGGGTTGTATTCCTGCCCTTCTACATAATGCTCCTACTATATTCACTCTGTATCTTGGCCTTGAGTATTAAAAATTACATTACTTTTGCCTCTTAACTTGTGATTTGACACTGCACAATCTTAGACATCCAACTAAATGCAGAGTTTCAAAGAATAGCAAGGAAAGACAATAAGGCCTTCTTAAATGAACACTGGATAAAACTAGAATGACAAAAAGGGAAAGACTAGAGATCTCCTCAGGAAAATTGGAGCTATCAAGGGAACATTTCACCCAAAGATGGGCAAAATAAAAGGGTATAAATAGTAGAGACCTAGTAGATGCTAAACAGATAAAGAAGAGATGAAAAGAATATATAGAAGAACTGTACAAAAAGGATCTTAATGAATCGGATTACTACAATGATGTGGGCAGTAACCCAGAGCCAGATATTCTGGAGAGCAATATCAAGTGGGCCTTAGGAAGTGCTGCTGTTCATAAAGCTAGTGGTTGGGATGGAATTCCAGTAGAGGTATTCAAAACTCTTAAGGATGATACCATCAAGGTGTTGTATTCAATATGTCAGCACATCTGGAAGACCCAGCAGTGGCCACAGGACTGGAAAAGGTCAGTTCTCATCCCAATTAGCTAGAAGGGTAGTACTAAAGATTGTGCTAACCATTGGACAATTGCACTCCTCTCTCATGCTAGTAAGGTCATGCTTAAAATCTTGCATGGTAGGCTTCAGCATTAAGAAAACCAAGAACTTCCAGATGTCCAAGCTGGGTTTAGAAAAAGCAGAGAAACTAGAGATTAAAGTGCCAACATTTTCTGGATCATAGAGAAAACAAGGGAATTCCAGAAAACCATCAACCTCTGTTTCATCAACTATGCTAAAGCCTTTGACTGTGTGGATCATAACAAACTGGAAAGCTCTTAAAGAGATGGGAACACCAGACCATCTTACTTGTCTCTTCAGAAACCTGTACGCGGGTCAAGAAGCAACAGTTAGAACACTGTATGGAACAAATGACTGGTTCAAGATTGAGAAAGGAGTATGACAGGGCTGTCAATGGTCACCCTATTTGTTTAACATATATGCTGAGCACATCATGAGAAATGCTGGGCTGGATGAGTTACAAAAATCAAGATAGTTGGGAGAAACATCAACAATCTCAGATATGTGGTTGATACCAATCTAATGGCAGAAAGGGAAGAACAGAAGAACCTCTTAATGAGGGTGAAGGAGGAGAGTGAAAGAGCCAGCTTAAAACTAAATATTTAAAAATCTAAGATCTTGGTATCTGGACCCATTACTTCTAGGCAAATAGAAGGGGTAAAGGTGGAAGCAGTGACAGATTTCCTTTTCTTGGGCTCTAAAATTGCTGCAGACAGTGACTGCAAGCATGAAATTAGAAGACGATTGCTTCTTGGCAGGAAAGCTATTACAAACCTAGACAGTGTGTTGAAAAGTACAGACATTACTCTGCTGACAAAGATCCATATAGTTAAGGCTATGGTCTTCCTAGTGGTCATGTATGGTTGTGAGAGCTGGACCGTAAAGAAGGCAGAGCATCGAAGAATTGATGCTTTCAAACTCTGGGGTACTGTAGAAGGCTCCTGAGAGTCCCTTGCATAGCAAGGAGATGAAACCAGTCAATCTTAAAGAAAATGAACTCTAGATACTTGTTGGAAGAGCTGTTGCTGAAAGCTGAAGCTCCAGTGTTTTGGTTATCTGATGTGAACAGCTGAATCATTGGATAAGTCCCTGATGCTAGGAAGGCTTGAGGGCAGAAGAAGGCATCAGAGGATGAGATGGCTGGATGGCATCACTGATGCAATGGGCACGAACTTGGGCAAACTTCGGGAAATGGTGAAGGCCAAGGAGGCTTGGTATGTTGCAGTCCGTGGGGGTGCAGAGAGTGGGACATGACTGGGCTTCTGAACAACAATAATAATGATCTTAGACTTAGTTCCTACTCATTGATTCCCTCTGTATATTTGGAAATTATGGTAAAATAATTGATATTATTTCCATGAATATAAATGGTATCATTCCAAAAATCTAGATTGCCGTTGGATTAAGCTATTAAACTTTTCTTTATGGAAATAAATCTGCCATGAAATGAAACTCTGAAAATTTATTCAGTTCAGGGTTGGTCAAGTGTCCTTCATCTATCTTATTTTAGCTTTTCCTTTTTGCACCTCAGTGTATTCACTGATGCTGATATTATCTAGCACAGTAAAGGAGCAGTAAGTGTTAACATTCAGTCTCATCTAAGGTGCTTCATAATGGATGAAAAAGGAGAATAAGCGGGACATTTCACTGAATATAATTAAAGAAACCCACATGAAGTAAAAATACATTAAAAATTTTAGAATTGAGGTACGGTCAAAATTGGAGTATTTGAAAGCCATCTGTAATATTCACACAAAGGAGCAATTTTTATAGCATTGACAATACTTTGTGGTACATACTCATTTGGAATTTTGATTTGTCCCTCTCCTTTGATGCTTCCTAAGAGACTATAACTTCCATAAAGGGAGGGACCATATCTGCTTTATTTAATGCTCATACAAAGTGAAATTTCATAAAGAATATTGAATAGGTGCCCCCTAAGAGGAAAAATGAGACTAACTTCTGTCACCTTCTTTTCTACACCTTACCTTTTTTCCCTGGATTTGTACCTAGAACAAAGGGGAAAAAATATGTTATTTCTATCTAGAAGACAAGTTTCTGGTCTTGCCCTTCTCCCAGTAGGAGGCTTCCATCTTTACACTCATAACTTACGAAAAGAACACACTGTAGACAGGCATTTCCTATATAATGTGTGCCACAGAGTCTTAAGAAAAAAAAATGGCTGGAAAAAAAGATTTGAGAGTGAAAAAGTTTATGGGAAACTCTGAGACAAACCAAAGGAAAGAGATTAGTTCACAGGAGAATTCCTAGGAGTCTATTTCTCTTAGATGTGGAGTTCACTTTTGTTCAATGTCATATTCAGACATTTTCATCGTTGCTGATAAATAAAGAAGGCCCCTTGAGGTTGATGTGCCTGTGTGGGATTTTCTTTCCATGGAGAGACAGAAGAGTCTTAGACCCTCTGCTGGAAAGGGCCTGCATTCTGGAGCATGAGCAAGGAAGAGAGACCAGAGAAAGTAAAAGCACTGAGTAGGGGTATGGAGAATGGGGGGAAAGAGCAGCAAGAGGAATAATACTTAGAATACCAACCTAAAAGGATTGATGGATGACTTAACTGGAAATGTAAAATAGCATTTTAAACCATACTCCTTGTTCTGGATTCATAATAATTTCTTTTGGAAATGAACTATATCTTAGATACTGAAGGCATTAAAAAGGCATTTCATTAGTACATATTAAAATTTAAATATAATGATCCTTCTATTATAAATCTTGCTGCTTTAGCTATGATAGGGTTTTTCACATTTTAAAATATAACTAAAGTATGATGAAATTTACCTTATACACACTATACCTTTACTGCATTGTCTAGTTTAGACAATATTAAATATTAGAGCTGCAAAATTTAATAAAGCAGTCCCTAGCTGCATGTGACTACACTTTAATTGAAATTCAGTGAAATTTTAAATTTAGTTCCTCAGTAGCACTTGCCACATCTCAAGTGTTCAACAGTCTGGCTACTCTTATTGACAGCACAGAAATAGTTACACCACTATAGGAAAATACAATTGGACAAGGTTGTTTAGAGTTTGAAATTAAGAAAATAAAAGAATATTAACTTGAATTTGATATGTCATTTCTTTCTGTAGATCCAAGTTTTTGTTTAAAATTGTATTGCTTCTGCTCAATGATTTTTTTGAACTTTTTTTGGTAGTGCAAATCAATTACACATAAATTTCCTCAGTCCCTATTTTAACAAAAAAGTCTCTGCTTCTTCTTCACTGTGTGTGTGTTAGTTGTTCAGACGTGTCCAACACCTTGCAACCCCATGGACTGTAGTTTGCCAGGTGCCTCTATCCATGGAATTCTCCAGGCAAGAATACTGGAGTGGGTTGCCAATTCCTTATCCAGGAGCTCTTCCCAACCCAGGGCTAAAACCTGGGTCTCCTGCATAGAAGGTAAATTGTTTATCATCTGGGTCACCAGGGCCTATTTTTACTTTGGAATACTTAGTTGACAATTCTGAGTTTTTCCTTTCATCACTTTAATGATATCACTCCATTGTTTTATGACATATATATATATTTTTTTATTTACTTTTGACAAATGGGGTGTTTTGACATATGTATACATTGTAAAATGATTACTGATTAATGAACACACCCATCACCTTCCACTTTACTTGTGTGTGTGTTTGTGTGAGGGGGTTGAGAATACTTGAGATTTACTCGGTTAGCAAATTTAATGAAAACAATGCATTATTGTTAACTATAGTCACCAGGCTGCCCATTACATCTGCAGAATTTATTCATCTTGCAATGAAAAGTCTGTATGCTTTGATCAATATGTCCCTGTTTCTTCTAATCCGTACCTTCTGGTATCCATCTCCTACTGTCTACTGCTATGAGTTCTGCATATATTTTAGATTCCACATTTAAGTAAGAAAGATTTATTTCTCTTTCTGTATTTGTCTTTATCACTATCTTTCAAGCTTTATCCATGTTGTTATATGAGTTTCCTTCTTTAGCATTGAATAATATTCCATTGTGTCTCTCTGTGTTTGCATATATATACAGTTTTCTTCATCCTTTCATCTGTCAGTGAACATTTAGGTTGGTTGCATATGTTGACTACTGTGAATAATGCTGCAATTAACATGTAAGCGCAGTTGATGCTTCAATATAGTGATTTTTATTTTCTTTTGATTTATACTGAGAAGTGAAGTTGCTGGATATTATGGTGGCTCTATTTTTAATTTTTTGAGGTACCTCCATACTGTTCTCTATTAATGGCTTTAGCAATTTATATTCTTACCAACAATGCACAAGTATTTCCTTTTCTTCTTATCCTCACCAACACTGTTATTCTTTGACTTTTCGCTAATACTCACCCTAACATGCGTGAAGGGCTTTCCCGGTGGCTCAGTGGTTAACAATCTGCCTGCCAATGCAGGAGACACAGGTTCGATCTCTGGATCAGGAAGATCCCCTGGAGAAGGAAATGGCAACTCCTTCCAGTATTCTTGCCTAGGAAATCCCATGGACAGAAGAGAGCCTGGCAGGCTAAAGTCCATAGGGTCACAAAAGAGTCAGACAGGACTTAACAACTAAATGACAACAGGTGTGAGATGATTTATCTCATTATGGTTTTGATTTGCATTTCCCTATTGAAAGTCTGATACTGGGAGGGATTGGGGGCAGGAGGAGAAGGAAACGACAGAGGATGAGATGGCTGGATGGCATCACCGACTCAATGGACGTGAGTCTGCGTGAACTCCGGGAGATGGTATGGACAGGGAGGCCTGGTGTGCTGCAATTCATGGGGTCGCAAAGAGTCGGACATGACTGAGCGACTGAGCTGAACTGAACTGATTGATCAGTTAAGCATCTTTTCATGTACCTGTTATCCATTTTTATACCTTCTTTAGAAAAATATCTGTTCAGCTCTGTACCCATTTTTAAGTCAGGATATTATTATTATTATTTGCTAAGTTGTGGTAGTTCTTTATAAATTTTTAAGATAAATCCCATTTTAATTCAAATATATGGTTTACAAATATTTTCCTCATTCTGTAGGTTGCCTTTTCATTCTGTTAATTATTTTCTTTNATTATTATTTGCTAAGTTGTGGTAGTTCTTTATAAATTTTTAAGATAAATCCCATTTTAATTCAAATATATGGTTTACAAATATTTTCCTCATTCTGTAGGTTGCCTTTTCATTCTGTTAATTATTTTCTTTGCTGCATAGAAATTTTTTAGTTTGGTGTAATCTTATTTTTGTTTTTGTTGCTTGTGCATTTGGTGTGAAGTCATTGCCACACCTATGTGAAAGAGATTGTCCCTTATGTTTTTCTCTAGGAATTTTAGAATATCAGGTCTTGCATGGACTAAGTCTTTAGAACATGTTGATTTTATTTTTGTGTATTTTTGTTTTTTTCTATTTTTATGAAAAATGCTATTGGAATTTTGATAAGGATTGCCTTGAATCTCTGCATTGCTTTAGGCAGGTAGAACGAGCACTAGATAATATTCTTTCAATCCATAAACATAGGATGTCATTCAATTTATTTGTGTCTTTGTTTTCTTTCAGCAGTATTTTATGGATTGATTGATTGTCCAGTCACTCAGTTGTGCCCGATTCTTTGCAACCCATGGACTGCAGCATGCCAGGTTTCCCTGTCCTTCACTAACTCCTGGAGTTTGCTCAAACTCATGTCCTTTGAGTCAATCATGTTCTTTTTTTTTTTTTTTTT
>SJYT01016833.1:450131-463330 GCA_006410635.1 Cephalophus harveyi
TTTTCTGGAACTCTCTTGCTTTTTCCATGATCCAGCGGATGTTGGCAATTTGATCTCTGGTTCCTCTGCCTTTTCTAAAGCCAGCTTGAACATCAGGGAGTTCACGGTTCACGTATTGCTGAAGCCTGGCTTGGAGGATTTTGAGCATTACTTTACTAGCATGTGAGATGAGTGCAATTGTGCGGTAGTTGGAGCATTCTTTTGCATTGCCTTTCTTTGGAATTGGAATGAAAACTGACCTTTTCCAGTCCTGTGGCCACTGCTGAGTTTTCCAAATTTGCTGGCAGATTGAGTGCGGCACTTTCACAGCATCATCTTTCAGGATTTGAAACAGCTCAACTGGAATTCCATCACCTCCACAAGCTTTGTTTGTAGTGATGCTTTCTAAGGCCCACTTGACTTCACATTCCAAGATGTCTGGCTCTAGATTAGTGATCACATCATCATGATTATCTGGGTTGTGAAGATATTTTTTGTACAGTTCTTCCATGTATTCTTGCCACCTCTTCTTAATATCTTCTGCTTCTGTTAGGTCCATACCATTTCTGTCCTTTATTGAGCCCATCTTTGTATGAAATGTTCCCTTGGTATCTCTAATTTTCTTGAAGAGATCTCTAGTCTTTCCCATTCTGTTGTCTTCTTCTATTTCTTTGCATTGATCGCTGAAGAAGGCTTTCTTATCTCTTCTTGCTATTCTTTGGAACTCTGCATTCAGATGCTTATACCTTTCCTTTTCTCCTTTGCTTTTCGCCTTTCGCCCTATGTACTGTAAACAATGACTTTGCACGGTTGTGCAACAGATGAGAACACTTGTAACACTGCTCATGCGCATATGGAGGTACTTGTTTGGTTGAAGCCTACTTTTTGTGGGACGCCTGTATGAGCATCAACATGAAAGCCTTGGATGCTTCTGCATTCGGGCTACATTGGGGCAACATCATGGTCATGCTATATGAGGTTAGGTTATGGTGATGTTTTGGTTACGGCTTCTGTTATGTTATGGCTTCAGCCAGCAGAGAGGCTGTTTTATGGCTGCTGTGCCAGCCAGGAGGGAATAAATGCACCTGCAGTTCATCTTGTCTGGAAAATCCCATGGATGGAAGAGCCTGGTGGGCTGCAGTCCATGAGGTCGCTGAGAGTTGGACACGGGATGACTTCACTTTCACTTTTCACTTTCATGCATTGGAAAAGAAAATGGCAACCCACTCCAGTGTTCTTGCCTGGAGAATCCCAGGGATGGGGGAGCCTGGTGGGCTGCCATCTATGGGGTCGCACAGAGTCGGACACGACTGAAGTGACTTAGCAGTAGTTTCTATGGCTTCTTGCATCTTCTTCCAGCCTCTTAGCTTACACCTTGCCTACTCTGGGTTCAGTAGACAGTAAGGACAGTGTGAAAAGCAATGTAACTGGCATCACAAACAGGGTCAGTGAGACACTCTGCCCAGACGTTTTAACCCCTAGAAACCATCGATTTGTTTGTCATCTCTAATACTTGTAACATTTGAGTATGTTGTACAAATGAAATCATTTAGTATATAACATTTTTGGATTGACTTTTTTCACTGAACATAATTTTCAGAATCTTCATCTAGATTGCCACATGTACCAGTAGTTCATTCAATTTTGTTGCTGAGCCATAGTCCATGGTATGAGTGCACCTCAGTTTATTTCAACATTTATGTAATGGAAGGATATCTGGATTGTTACATTTTTGACTATATGAATAAAGCTGCTATAAATATTGATATGCAAGCTTTTTGGTGAACATGGGTTTTATTTCTCTAGGATGCCCAACAGTGCATTATGGTGTTGTATAATTATTGCATAAAGAAACCATCAAATTGTTTTCAAGAGTATCTATACCATTTTTCATTCCTACCAGCAGTATATTAAAGATCCCAGTTTCCCCACATTCTCTGCCATCATTTGGTGGTGGTAATATTTTCTTTATTTCAATCATCTGAGAAGTATATAAGTGATATTTCATGGTGGTTTTAATTTACATTTCCTTAATGGTGTTGGGAGGGATTGGGGGCAGGAGGAGAAGGGGACAACCGAGGATTAGATGGCTGGATGGCATCACAGACTCGATGGACATGAGTCTGAGTGAACTCCAGGAGGTGGTGATGGACAGTGAAGCCTGGCATGCTGCGATTCATGGGGTCGCAAAGAGTCGGACACGACTGAGTGACTGAACTGAACTGAACTGAATGGTGTTGAACATTTTTCACATGCTATTTTCCCATCTATGTGTCTTCATGACATCATCAATAAAATTTCTCTTCAGGTCTTTTGTCCAGTTTCTTCTTTATTTGCATTTCATTACCACTAGTTTGAAAGAGTTCTTAATATAAATATTAATCTTTTGTTGTACATGTGATATTTTTTCTCATTCTGTAATTTGTCTATCATTATTCTTAAAAGGGCCTCTGACAGATAAAATTTTACAATTTTGATATAATCAAATTTATCAATCTTTTTCTTTTAAGAGTAATGCTTTCAGTTTCTGATTTAACCCTAAGTCTAGAAGATTTTTTGCCTTTTTTCTATATTCATGGTCTGTATTGACTTAATTCTTAAGGAAAATATTCAACTTGGGTTTAAGTTTATTTTTATTTTCTTTTTTTTTTAGATATAAAGCTTTAATGAGAATATTAGAGTGACAACATGTGTAGCATGACTCTTTTCATCTAAGTTTTCAAGAAGACTGCTTATGAATGCAAAATTAATCCTAATATCATGGAAATACCGGCAAGAAAATATAACTACCAAATTCATGACAGTATTTTAACTTGTGGTAGATATATGTTGAGATCATGAACAGATAGCAAGAAAGCTAATATTCAAATCTCTATAAAATATAAGTTGAAACAAATATTACTGAATGTTCATATTTTTAGCATAGTGGATTGTTATTAAGATGATGATAGATAACATAAATGGAGCATTTACTGTGTGCCTGGAAATATCAGCTCTGGCTGCACATTACAATCACCAACTAAGTCATATGAAAAGATTCCGATTTAACTGGTTCTAGGCTGTAGCCAGGGCAGCACTATATTTTAAAAGAACACAGGTAACTGTAATGGTCAATCAGGAGTAAGAACCATTGGTCTTAGCACTTTTTATTTATTATATAATTTCTCACGACAGCCCTATTTAGTTAGATTCCATTCCTCACCCCCCACTCTTTGTTAGTGAAGAAATGATCCAGGCTTTTTTTATGTTATTCTCTATACTTTCCTCTTTTGTTTTTGTTCTCTTAAATTAAATCACATTTTGCCTGCCAGGAGAAAGACCCACATTGCCTAGAAAGCTTTTTTTTTTTTTAATTACAGTTGATGTGTAAGATTATGTTAGTTTCACTTGTACAACACAGTCATCCAAGAATCAAATACATTAATAATGATCACAAGTCCAGCAAACGTATGCTGCTATATAAAATTATTATATTATTGTCTATATTTCTTATCCCAGTGACATATTTATAGCTGAAAGCTTGTTTGTCTTAATTCCCTTCACCTATTTTGCTCAAACACCCACTTCTCTACCTTCTGGTACCACCAGTTTGCACTCTGTAAGTCTCTATAAATCTGTTACTCTATAAATCTGTTTTGTTTTTAGATTCCACACATAAGGGAGGCTATACAGTATTTGTCTTTCTCTGTCCAACTTATTTTACTTAGCATAATACATTTGAGGTACAACAATCTTGTCTCAAATGGCAAGATTTCTTTTTTTCTTATGGCTGGGTAATAGGCCATTGTATATGACATCCTCTTTATCCATTCATCTATTGATGGATGTGTGGGCCAGCTTGAAGTCACTTCAGTCGTGTCTGATTCTTTGCAATCCTATGAACCATAGCTCACCAGGTTCATCTGTCCATTAGATTCTCTAGGAAAGAATACTGAAATAGGTTGCTATGGCCTCCTCCAGGATCTTCCCAACCTGCCGGGAGCCAGCGTGAGGAATCCCACCCATGACAAGGTCATGTGGCAGAGGCCTAATGGGCAAGGCAAATCAAGCCTCAGGTTTCCCCCCTGGTATTTCCTGAGCATGTATCCCAAAAAACAAGAATCTGCCTGCTTTTTCCACTCTTCTGACATTCTCTGGAAAAAAAGTTAACTCACATCTTTAGTCTTCTGTATTTGAAAGGGATGTTTCAGTTAAAACCCCCTCTGATAACTCTCTAGCTTGCCTAACAGGTTCCCCCAGACTTTTTACAGCTTGTGAATTTTTTACAATCTCCCAACTGCGAGAAGCACAGGAAGCTTAAAACATCCTAGGAATGCAGGGGCTTCAGAGGTGTCAAGATCATTAGAATAAAACTGATTAAGCATTTCATTGTTGAGCCAATACTTGCTGCCAAATTTTCATATCTTTTATTTGTTGATATAGTTGGTATATAGAAAAAATAAGTAGCAACATTAGATCTTTGAGTTAAGTAGCTTCTTTGTTATAACCCACTGCGCCTTTGTTCTATAGAGATGTAACTTTGGTGCTTTAAGGAGATGCAGATTAGAGAAAAAGACTTCAGGGGAAACGAGATTAGCATTCATTAAGGAAGAGAGCCAAAAAGTGTTAGCAAGCCTATTGGCCAGAAGATAATGTAAATCACCTGAGAACTTTTGTATACAAAAAGATATACAGAAAGAGTCAGGATTGCTGCTCCTGTGTGACTCTGTATCTTCCATTATGTAAAATTTAGGGTATATAAACACCTTTAAATAATAAAGTTGGAGGGGTTTTTGCACAAGCCTGGCCTCCTCTGTGTCGATTCTTTCTCCCTCCCTCTCCTTTTCAGGCTGATCCCTTGGAACACGGAGGCTCACCATGTCTACTTACTTGCCCTGGCTGCTAAGATCTGCAAGAGAGAGAGCCCAAGGTGGGGCACTCTCCGATATTCAAACGGGCGCCAGTGGCCTAACGTAGATGGTGCAAGTTCCTTGTCTGGAACGTTATTGGTTTTCCACATAAACCAAATTATTCAGCCTCTTTTCTCCACCTAATTTTCCTACTATACTATTATTTCTTAATCTAATCATATTAATAAATATATAAGTTTTTTCCTCACCTATCTGTCTTCCCTTCGAATCACCCTGGATCCACCGGGGCAGGACCCCGGCACCAACCCAAGGATTGAACATGTGTCTCTTGTGTCTTCTGCATTGGTCAGTAGGTTCTTTACCACAAGTGCAACCTGGGAAGCCCAATTGACAGAGGTTTAGGTTGATCCCATGTCTGGGCTATTGTCAGTAATGCTGCAATAAACACAAAGGCTCATACATTTTTTAAGTTAGTGGTTCTGTTTTCTTAGGGTGAATATCCAGAAGTAAAATTGCTGGATCATATGGTAGTTTTATTTTTAATTTTTTGAGGAAACTCATTCTTAATGGCTGCACCAATTTACATTCCCACCAACAAATAGATTCCCTTTTCTCCAGCTTTTGTTTCATGCTGTCCCATTTTTTAAAATTTTTACCTTTGTTGTCCTTGCTTGAGGAAAGTGAAAGTGAAGTTGCTCAGTCGTGTCCAACTCTTTGTGACCCCATGGACTGTAGCCCACCAGGCTCCTCCATCCATGGGATTCTCCTCACAAGAATACTGGAGTGGATTGCCATTTCTTTCTCCAGGGGATCTTCCTGACCCAGGGATTGAACCCAAGTCTCCTGTATTGCATACAGGTGTTTTAACCTCTGAGCCACCAGGGAAGCCCACTGCCTGAGGAAACACAGTCAAAAAATATTGCTAAGACCAATGTCAAAGAGTGTACTGCCTATGTTTTCTTCTAGAAGTTTTACAGTTTAAGATCTTATTAAGTCTTTAATGAATTTTGAGTGTATTTTTATATATGGTCTAAATTCCTTCTATTGTATGTCAGTCAGTTCAGTTGCTCAGCGGAGTGTGACTCTGTGACCCCATGGCCTGCAGCATGCCATGCATCCTTGTACATCACCAGCTCCCAGAGTTTGCTCAAATTCATGTCCATTGAGTTGGTGATGCCATCCAACCATCTCATTCTCTGCTGCCCCCTTGTCCTCCTGCCTTCAATCTTTCCCGGCATCAGAATCTTTTCCAAGGAGTCAGTTCTTCACATCAGGTGGCCAAGTATTGGGGCTTCAGCTTTCTCATCAATCCTTCCAATAAATATTCAAGACTGATTTCCTTTGGGATTGACTGGCTTGATCTTCTTGCAGTCCAAGGGACTCTCAAGAGTCTTCTCCAACACCACAGTTCAAAAGCATCAATTCTCCTGTGCTCAGCTTTCTTTATGGTCCAATTCTCACATCCATACATGACTACTGAAAAAAAAAAAAAAAAAACTACAGCTTTGACTAGACGGACCTTTGTTGGCAAAGTAACATCTCTGCTTTTTAATATGCTGTCTAGGTTTGTCATAGCTTTTCTTCCAAGGAGCAAGTGTCTTTTAATTTTATGGCTGCAGTCACCATCCACAGTGATTGTAGAGCTCCAAAAAATCTCTCAAAAATTCTGTCACTGTTTCCACTTTTTCCCCATCTATTTGCCATGAAGTGATGGGACCAGATTCCATAATCTTAGTTTTTTGAATGCTGAGTTTTAAGCCAACTTTTTCACTCTCCTCTTTCACTTTCATCAAGAGGCTCTTTAGTTCTTTGCTTTCTTCCATAAGGGTGCTGTCATCTACATATCTGAGGTTATTGATATTTCTCCCAGCAATCTTGATTCCAGCTTGTGCTTCATCCAGACTGGCATTTTGCATGATATACTCTTCATATAAGTTAAATAAGCAGGGTCTCAATATACAGCCTTGACATACTCCTTTTGCAATTTAGGACCAGTTGTCATTCCATGTCTGATTCTAACTGTTGCTTCTTAACCTGCATATAGATTTCTTAGGAGGCAGGTAGTCGCTTCAGTCACGTCTGACTCTGTGCAACCCCAGAGACAGCAGCTCACCAGGCTCCCCCGTCCCTGGGATTCTCCAGGCAAGAACACTGGAGTGAGTTGCCATTTCCTTCTCCAATGCATGAAAGTGAAAAATGAAAGTGAAGTCCTCAGTCATATCCAACTCTTAGCGACCCCATGGACTGCAGCCTACCAGGCTCCTCTGTCCATGGGATTTTCCAGGTGAGAGTACTGGAGTGGGGTGCCATTGCCTTCTCCAGGAGGCAGGTAAAGTGGTCTGGTATTCCCATCTCTGTCAGAATTTTCCAGAGTTTATTGTGATCCACACATTCAAAGGCTTTGGTGTAATCAATAAAGCAGAAACAGATGTTTTTCTGGAACTCTCTTGCTTTTTTGATGATCCAGCAGATGCTGGCAATTTGATCCCTGATTCCTCTGTCTTTTCTAAATCCAATTTGAATATCTGGAAGTTCATGGTTCACATACTGTTAAAGCCTGGCTTGGAGAATTTTGAACATTACTTTGCTAACATGTGAGATGAGTCCAATTGTGTGGTAGTTTGAACATTCTTTGGCATTGCCTTTCTTTGGGATTGGGATGAAAACTGACCTTTCCCAGTCCTGTGGCCACTGCTGAGTTGGCTAAAGATTTGTCAACTTCTTGATCTTTTCAAAGAAGCAGCTCTTAGTCTCATTTATCTTTTCTATTGTTATTTTGGAGAAGATCACAAGAACCCGCTCTGGTATTTTTACCTGGAGAATCCTATGGACAGAGGAGCCCAGCGGGCTACAGACAATGGGGTTGCAAAGAGTCAGACATGACTGAAGCGACTGAGCACATTGCTTTTTCATCTCTATTTTACTTATTTCTGCTGTTATCTTTATTGTTTTCTTTATTATACCAACTTTGGACTTTGTGTTTCTTTTTCTGGTTCCTTTAGATGTAAGGTGAGATTATTTATTTGAGATTTTCCTGGAGTAGGCCTATATCACTACAAACATTTCTCTTAGAACTGCCTTTGCTGCACCCCATAGATTTTGGAACATTATGGTTCTACTTTCATTTGTCTCAAAGAATTATTCTATTTCCTCTTTGATTTATTCAATGACTAATTGATTGCTTAGTGGCATGTTCCATATTCTTCAAATATTTGTGTTTTTTCCAGTTTTTGTTCTTATAACATTTCAAATTTAATTGGTAGTGAGCAGAAAAACGGCTTGATATGATTTCAGTCTTAAATCTACTGAAACTTTCTTGTGATCTAACATGTGATGGGAGAAGGCAATGGCACCCCACTCCAGTACTCTTGCCTGGAAAATCCCATGGACGGAGGAGCCTGGTAGGCTGCAGTCCATGGGGTCGCTGAGAGTTGGACGCGGCTCAGTGACTTCACTTTCACTTTTCACTTTCATGCATTGGAGAAGGAAATGGCAACTCACTGCAGTGTTCTTGCTTGGAGAATCCCAGGGATGGCAGAGCCGGGTGGACTGCTGTCTATGGGGTTGCACAGAGTCGGACACGACTGAAGCAACTTAGCAGCAACATGTGATCTATCCTGGAATAGGTTGCATGTGCACCAGAAAAGAATGTTTATTCTGCTGTATGGGGAATAATATCATATATGTGTGTGTGTGTGTGTGTGTGTGTGTGTGTTAATCCATCTGATCTGATGTGTAATTTACTGCAAATGTTTCCTTATTGATTTTCTCTCTGGATGATTTATCTATTGATATAAGTATGTGTTAAAGTCTCCTACTATTATTGTATGAGTGTAAATTTATCCTTTATGTAATATTGGCTTTATATATTTAGGTTCTCTGATGTTAGATGCATATATATTTACAAGCATGATATCTTCTTTTTGGATTGATCCCTTTGTCATTATGTTAGGTTCTTCTTTTTTCTGGGGGAGGGGGTTTAAATTATTCTTTGTCTCCTGTGGTTGTTTTTAAGTGTAGTTTTTCTGGTATGAGTATTGCTACCCCACTTTTCCTTTAGTTCCATTTGCATGGAATATCTTTGTCCATCCCCTCACTTTCAATCTATGTGTGCTGTTAAATCTGAAGTGAGTCTCCTTTAGACAGCACATATATGGGTCTTTTTTTTTTTTTTAATCCATTCAACTATCTTTTGACTAGAGTATTTAGTTCATTTACATTTAAAGTAGCAGTTAATAAGTATGTACTTATTGCCATTTCTTTACTTGTTTTCTGGTTGTTCTCTATTTCTTTTCCCTTATGATTTGACAAATTTCTTTAGTTTTATGCTTGTTCCCTTTCTCTTTATTTTTGTATATTTGTTGTTGGTATTTGGTTACCATAAGGTTCTCATATATCAACCTATATATCAACGTATTATATAGCAGTCTATTTTAAGATCACAGTCACTCAGTGTGAGAGTTGGACCACAAAGAAATCTGAGCACTGAAGAGTTGATGCGTTCAAACTTTGGTGCCAGAGAAGACTCTTGAAAGCCTTTTGGACAGTGAGATCAGACCAGTCAACCTAAAGGAAATCAACCCTGAATGCTCATTGGAAAGACTGATGCTGAAACTGAAGCTCCAATACTCTGGACATCTGATGCAAAGAGTTGATTTATTGAGAAAGACCCTGATCCTGGGAAAAATTGAGGAGAGGAGGAAAAGGGAGTGACAGAGGATAAGATTATTGGATGGTATCACTAACTCAATGGACTTGAGTTTTAGCAAACTCCAGGAGATAGTAAAGGACAGGGATGCCTAGTGTGCTGCAGTCCATGGGGTCACAAAGAGTTGGACATGCCTTAGCAACTGAATAACAACAGTTTTAGTGCATTTTGTAAACACTACATTTTTACTTCCACTCCTCATATTTTATGTTTTTGTCATCTTTTACATCTTTTTATTTTATGTATTCCTTAACTAATTATTTGTTAAAGACTAGAGATCTCTTCAAGAAAATTAGAGATACCAAAGGAACATTTCATGCAAAGATGGTTCAATAAAGGACAGAAATGGTATGGGCCTGACAGAAGCAGAACATATTAAGAAGAGGTGGCGAGAATACACAGAAGAACTGTACAAAAAAGATCTTCACAACCCAGTTAATCACGATGGTGTGATCACTCACCTAGAGCCAAACATCCTGGAATGTGAAGTAAAGTGGACCTTAGGAACCATCACTATGAACAAAGCTAGTGGAGGTGATGGAATTCCAGTTGAACTCTTTCAAATCCTAAATGATGATGCAATGAAAGTGTTGCACTCAGTATGCCAGCAAATTTGGAAAACTCAGCAGTGGCCACAGGACTGGAAAATGTCAGTTTAGTTTTCATTCCAATCTCAAAGAAAGACAATGCCAAAGAATGCTCAAACTACCACACAACTGCACTCATCTCACACGCTGGTAAAGTAATGCTCAAAATTCTCCAAGCCAGGCTTCAACAAAACATGAACTGTGAACTTCCAGATGTTCAAAAATTTAGAAAAGGCAGAGGAACCAGAGGTCAAATTGCCGACATCTGCTGGATCATTGAGAAACCAAGAAAATTCCAGAAAAAGATCTTTTTCTGTTTTATTGACTATACCAAAACCTTTGACTGTGTGGATCACAATAAACTGGAAAATTCTGAAAAAGATGGGAATACCAGGCCACCTGACCTGCCTTTTGAGAAATCTGTATGCAGGTCAGGAAGCAACAGTTAGAACTAGACATGGAACAGCAGACCGGTTCCAAATAAGAAAAGGAGTATGTCAAGGTTGTATATTGTCACCCTGATTATTTAACTTATATGCATAGTACATCATAAGAAATGCTGGGCTGGAGGAAACACAAGCTGGAATAAGATTGCCAGGAGAAATATCAATAACCTCAGATATGCAGATGACACCACCCTTATGGGAAAAAGTGAAGAAGAACTAAAGAGCCTCTTGATGAAAGTGAAATTGGAGAGTGAAAAAGTTGGCTTAAAGCTCAACATTCAGAAAACGAAGATCATGGCATCTGGTCCCATGACTTCATGGGAAATAGATGGGGATACAGTGGAGACAGTGTCAGACTTTTTTTTCTGGGGCTCTAAAATCACTGCAGATGGTAACTGCAGCCATGAAATTAAGAGACACACCTTGTAAGGAAAGTTATGACCAACCGAGACAGCTTATTAAAAAGCATAGACATCACTTCACCAACAAAAGTCTGCCTAGTCAAGGCTATGGTTTTTCCAGTAGTCATGTATGGATGTGAGAGTTGGACCAAAAAGAAAGCTGAGTGCTGAAGAACTGATACTTTTGGACTATCATGTTGGAGAAGACTCTTGAGAGTCCCTTGGACTTCAAGGAGACCCAACCAATCCATTAAAAAGGAGATCATATGTAAAATGAATCGTCAGTCCAGGTTTGATGCATGATACAGGATGCTCGGGGCTGGTGCACTGGGATGACCCAGAGGGATGGTATGAAGAAGGAGGTGGAAGGGGGGGTTCAGGATGGAGAACACGTGTACACCCATGGTGGATTAATGTTAATGTATGGCAAAACCAATACAATGTTGTAAAGTAATTAGCCTCCAATTAAAATAAATAAACATAAAATAAATAAAAAAAGAGATCAATCCTGAGTGCTCATTGGAAGGAATGATGTTGAAGTTGAAACCCTAATACTTTGGCCACCTGATGTGAAGAGCTGACTCATTTGGAAAGACTCTTCTGTTGGGAAAGATTGAAGGCAGGAGGAGAAGGGGACGACAGAGAATGAATGGCTGGATGGCATCACCGACTCAATGGACATGAGTTTGTGTAAACTCTGGAAGTTGGTGATGGACAGGGAGGCCTTGAGAAGAGCTGACTCATTTGGAAAGACTCTTCTGTTGGGAAAGATTGAAGGCAGGAGGAGAAGGGGACGACAGAGAATGAATGGCTGGATGGCATCACCGACTCAATGGACATGAGTTTGTGTAAACTCTGGAAGTTGGTGATGGACAGGGAGGCCTTGTTTGCTGCTGTCCATAGGGTCACAAAGAGTCAGACCCAACTGAGTTGACTGAACTGAACTAACTAATTATCTGGCTTCCCTGATAGCTCAGTTGGTAATGAATATGCCCTCAATGCAGGAGGCCGCGGTTCAATCCCTGGGTTCAGAAGATCTTCTGGAGAAGGGATAGCCTACCTACTCCAGTATTCTTGTGCTTCCCTTGTGGCTCAGTTGGTAAAGAATCTACCTGCAATGTGGGAGACCTGGGTTTGATCCTTGGGTTGGGATGACCTCCTGGAGAAGGGAAAGGCTACTCAGTCCAGTATTCTGGCCTGGGAAATTCCATGGCCTGTATAATCCATGGGGTTATACTGAGCGACTGAGCGACTTTCACTAATTATTGAACCCAGGTATCCTGCCTTGCAGGCAGATTCTTTACAGTCTGAACCACCAAGGAAGCATAACTAATTACCACAAACTAATTGACTTAAATCAACATATATATTTATTTTATCATTTGCAGGGCAAGAATCTTGGCTTAACTGTGTCCTCTGCTAAGTTTCACAAAGCTGAAATTTATGATGAGCTATGCTGGCTTCTCACCTGTACATTGGGGTCCCCTTCCAGGCTCATTCAGGCTGTCAACAGAAGCCATTTACCTGAAACTATAAGACTAAAGCCACTAGACAGTTCACACATGACTCTCTGCCTCTTCAAGATAAACAGGAAGGGAGTTTGTTTTGAATCTCTTCCTTCAGGGGTTTTCCTTTATAGAGTTTATTTACCTAATTAGGTGAGACAGAATAAGCTTACTTTTGCCCTAACTCAAGTAACTCATTAGGAAACTTATTAAGACTACCCAAATCTCTCACCTTTGCCATATCAGTTAATCTAATTATAAGTGTAAAATCCCCTCATATACACAAACTACAACCATTGTTAAGGGCAGGGTGGAGGGAAGGAACTTGAGGTCGTGTCCAATTATTACTGTCAAATTTTCCGTATTCTCTTTAAGGTTCACAATCAGACTTGGATCAGAAAATGATATTTATGTGTGGTACGATGTGGCAGTCCAACTTCATTCCCCCTGTAAGACAAATGTGTCTGCCGCATCTACTGAACAATTCTTTCTCTGCCCATTCTCTGCAGTGCCATACCTGAGATATAGCAAATGAAACTAGGATATATGTGTCTGTTTCTTTGGCCTGTTTATTCCATTTCTATACCTGAATCAAGGTCATATTATCTTAATTTCTGTATCTTTATAAACTCTGATAATCTAGAAAAATAACTGCCTTTCTTAACTCAGGGAATACTTTTTTTATTCAAGGAATATATTTCAGGGCTTTGATTTTTTTTTTTT
>SJYT01016833.1:463479-479377 GCA_006410635.1 Cephalophus harveyi
TTTTTTTTTTTTCACATTAATTTTAGGATCAGCGTGTCAAGTGACTTGAAAAATTCTTGGAGGGCTTCTACTGAAGGTATCTTTTATCTACAGACTAACCTGAAGAAAAGTAAATCTTTACATTACTGCCTCTTCTTATTTATAAATATAGTATATTTATTTATATCTCCATTTACTTAATATATCCCCATTTACTTAAACCTTTAATTTTCAGTTAAGTTCAGTTCAGTTCAGTCACTCAGTCGTGTCTGACTCTTTGCGACCCCATGAATTGCAGCACGCCAGTCCTCCCTGTCCATCACCAACTCCCGGAGTTCACTCAGATTCAGGTCCATTGAGTCAATGATGCCATCCAGCCATCTCATCCTCGGTCGTTCCCTTCTCCTCCTGCCCCCAATTCCTCCCAGCATCAGAGTCTTCCAATGAGTCAACTTTTCACATGAGGTGGTCAAAGTACTGGAGTTTCAGCTTTAGCATCATTACCTCCAAAGAAATCCCAGGGCTGATCTCCTTCAGAATGGACTGGTTGGATCTCCTTGCAGTCCAAGGGACTCTGAAGAGTCTTCTCCAACACCACAGTTCGAAAGCATCAATTCTTCAGTGCTCAGCTTTCTTCATAGTCCAACTCTCACATCCATACATGACCACTGGAAAAATCATAGCCTTGACTAGATGGACCTTTGTTGGCAAAGTAATGTCTCTGCTTTTGAATATGCTATCTAGATTGGTCATAACTTTTCTTCCAAGGAGTAAGCATCTTTTAATTTCATGGCTGCAGTCACCATCTGCAGTGATTTTGGAGCCCCCAAAAATAAAGTCTAACACTGTTTCCATTGTTTCCCCATCTATTTCCCATGAAGTGATGGGACCAAATGATCTTTAATCTTAAATTAACTACTATAATTTACTTTTTACAAATTTGGAACACGTTTTGTGTTAATATTTTTCCTAACTATCTTTTGTTTTTAATGGTGCTGCTACTATAAATGTCAGCTTTTAAAAATAAATTTTTAACTGTACATCTCTGGCAAACAGAAATATAATTGATTTATGAAAGTTAATCTTATATTAAACCACATCATAAAACTTTTTATTAATGTTAATAATTTGTCTGTAGATTATTTTTAGCCAAACATTCTAATTTTATGTTGTCATTTTCAAGATACATACTTTTTATTTACTCTTTTAGTAAAAAAAAAAAAAAAAAAAAACATGAAAAAGCAGGCCAGAAAAGTAAGAACAATCCTTCATATCATCTACTATCCAGTCTGTTTTGACTTCCTCCCTGATTTTATCAAACACGTCCAAATGTAATTTGGTTTATTTGAATCTGAATCTACAAAGGCTGATCTTTAGCATTTGGTTTGGCATGTGTTTTTCTTACTTTTAGTAGGTTCTTTTGGTTGTGATGTTTTTTCAAGTTTTAGTGTTTGCATTTGTAAAGTTCTTCTTTTGTGGGTGTTTTTTCATTTTTCTTTGGGCTCACTCATCCTTGTCTGGTGATTCTGTGCTTACCTCCAACCCTGCTCCAGGGCACCCAGTTGAGAATCATGGTTTTTTTTTTTTTTTTGGCAGCTAAGAATCCTGTCGATATTGGGGATACCATTGACCCTGTTTTTATTCATTTTTAAATTCTGTTCAGTGTTTCTTTTTGCAGACATAATATATACATATATTTTTTCTTATTTTGTTTCTTTCTTGCAGAAAAAAAAAAATGTGTGTGAACTTTGTACACTGTTCAGCCCTGTCAGCAGCAGTAGTCTGCAGGTGGATGAAGTGGAGAAGACAGGACATGGACCCTCAGTCCAGAAATGGATCAAAGGTAGAAAAAGGCGTGTGGTTTGTCTTGGTCAGCAGCCTTGTGGAATCTAAGTGGTGATTTGGAGTAGGCAGTCTGCCACAAATTGCTTAGAAGACATGGCTCATAAGAGGTGAAGCAGGCCGTCTCAGACTTCCTTTTCTTTACTGTTTGGGGGATTTTTGTAAGAAGAGATATAATGAAGGAGATGTTAGAGGAGAGAGAAGTCAGTAGGTAAGAATAGCAGCCTCAAGGAATTACTGCTGCCCAAAGAGGGGAGGGCTTCCCAGGTCCCTGTTGGGCACTAATCTTGTGTACATGAAAGAAAGCCATGGGGAGTCAGAGAAGGATACAAATGAAAAGTGCAAGATCAAATCCCTAAAAATAAAAAAGAAAAATCACCTCTGTGGCAGGTAAAATAATGCTCCTCTATTTCCCACACCTGAAATACCTTTGTTTTTATATCTAGGCTACAGTTCATGGGGTCACAAAGAGTCAGACATGACTGAGTGACTTCACTTTCACTTTATATCTAGAATTTGTCAGTATATTAGCTTATTTGGCAAAGGAGAGTCATAGTTGCAGATGGAATTAAAATTGCTAATCAGCTGACTTCAAGTTGGGTAGATTATCCTGGATTATCCGGTTGAGCCCACTATAATCACAAGATCCTCGATAGTGGAAGAGGGAAGCAGAAGAGATTCAGAAGGAGATATGACCCCAGAAGATCCAAAGGAATTCCCTGGTGGTCCAGTGATTAGGATTCAGTAATTTCACTGCTGTGGTCCCAGGTTCAATCCTGGGTCCAGGAACTAAGACTCCACAAGCCAGGCAGTGACGTCAAAAAAAAAAAAAAAAATCCAATGTAAGGAGTCAACAAGCTATTGCTGGAAGGGACCACTAACCAAGGGTAGCTTAGAGAAATTCAAAAAGGCAAGGAAACCAAATCTCACCTAGAACCCCAAAAAGAAACACAGCATAGCTTGATTTTTAACCTAATGGGAAGTGTTTTGGACTTCTAACCAACAGAATAGTGACAGAACAAATTTATGTTGTTTTAAACACTAAGTTTGTGGTAATGTTTTTGCAGCAGCATTGGAAAGTAAAGCAAAATCCCCTTATGTATAGAGACATCCTAAAGTAATCCTCTTTATATTTTGTATGATTTTTAATTTGCATTTCTGATTTATAAAAAGATATTAATCTAAAACTATATCCACATATGATTAAGAATTGGACAGCATGAAAAGTTAGATTTTGTACTGAATGCTGTTTTACAATTATCAATGTGAATCAAAGCTGGACTCCCACATAATTACTACTATTGAGGGAACCTGTTCATGAGAGAAACCCTCCTAGGACAGAGTTAATTCTAGAAAGTTTTAGAAAAGATTACAAATAAAATCTTAGCAGGTGGTGAAGAAAGGCAATTTTGAGTATTGTATAGAATCCATCACAGTAATTCACCCAACCTAGCTAGTCTAGCTTCTATCTGATCCCACTTAGAAGGGAGATGTAATATAAAATGCAAATTGCTATTTTTACTCTGTTCTGTGCAAGACCTTAGTGTGCAAGCCAGTATCACGTGTTGCCCCTCAAGTTAAGAGTGAATTCTTCCCTGTCAGCACAGAGCACTTCATGATTTCATTTGCAAGTTCATTCAACTTAATTGAAAGTTCCAGAAATACAGTAACAATCAACATTTTGGCAAATTTTGGCAGTTGTGGTATTCAGCACCTGGACAGAAGCAATAGAGCCTGTAGATGGCAGGACGGAGGTGTGTGATGGGGTATGTCCTGGGCAGAGGTGCCTTGCAGTGGGAGAGGTACACAGGTAGTAGCACCAAGATTAGGCATGGACACCGACAGAATATGGTCTCAGAAGATTTCCATACACTGGGATACAGTGTCCTTGACTGACAATAGAGGGACATTGGTTCAGGAAAAAGAGTTACAAAGTCTCTTGCTTGACCAAGCAGCTGAGGAACACCCTGGAACCAATAAGAAATCACCGGGTGACATTCTGATGCTTCTGGGTGATACTGAGGGGGAGGGGAGCAAAGCCAAGTGAGTTTTAGGTACTGTGTCAGGTGGACACAGCAGTCAAATCATGCAGTTCAATCCTATCAGAATTCATACTTCCTTGACTCAAGCTCAGTGATGAAGCATGGGTCCCACATAGCATTTCTGGATTTTCAGTGAACATTAGTAAACTTACCAGGTTGCATTGATCTATGACAGGCTATTAACTTAAGGACTTTGGTCTCAATCCACCATTTTCCACTGTCAAATCATGAAAAGGCTAATTTAAATATCTGAAGACTTTTCTGAGAGCAAGAAGAGGCAGAACAGGTCAGTAATGTATACAGGAGGATGCCAATCAATTCCAGGAAAGATGATTTCCTCTCCTTCAGCTTTACCAATTGCTTTCTACAAATCTTAACAGTATACACAGTTTATCATTATTAACTATTTCTCCTGTTCTCAGTTGGCAGAAAAAAACTGTCAGATTAAGTTCCACCATGAAATTTCTCTGCATTAATAGTCTGTAGGTATTTTACTCCCCTGGCATTCAGAACCTCAAGAACATTTTAGTCTTACATATTAGGAATTTTACTCTTGACTTCTCACAGACATGTCACACCAATTTTCTTTATTAGTACTGTAGGTTAAAAATAAATTTAAAGACACAGATTTGGGGATGTGTTAGTCTTTCCTCCACATTGCCAAATACTACACTTCTGAAGAAAATTTCATAAAAGGGAAAAGGCACTTGGTCAATTAGAAAGCCAAAGATCCAGGAAAACCAGAAGGCTCAGTTAGATTTTTTTTTTAATTGCATCTGTCTTGTCCAACTTTGCACACTTAAATTATCTGATTTGAAGTTTCTCATTACAAACAAATGCATTTTCTTTAATTTCACACTTGAAGTATGCAAATAAAAATGAAAAACACAATTGTTGCCATCCAAGGCAAAACATGTTTAACATTTTGCTACTTTTCTTTGAAATATGTTTCTACACTGTTTAAATAACTAGATTATATGTTAATATACTATGAATTTACACTATTTATTATTTTTAGTTAATCTTATAATGCAGAATTTGTCCATGCTGTTACACATTCTTTGTAAATATACTAGTGCAATAATATTCTTATGAACTAAAATTTAGTTTTCATTTGTCAAACTTCTGACATTTGTCCCCTTCCCAATATATGTCTGCTAATAGCTTTGTAAAATAAACATTTTTGTCCATCAGCTCAGTTCAGTTCAGTTCATTCTCTCAGCCGTATCTGACTCTTTGTGACCCCATGAACCACAGAAAGCAAGGTCTTGCTGTCCATCACAAGCTCTCACCCAAACTCATGTCCATTGAGTTGGTGATGCCATCCAACCATCTCATCCTCTGTCATCCCCTTCACTTCCTGCCCTCAACTTTTTCCAGTGTCAGTTCAGTTCAGTCACTCACTCGTGTCCAACTCTTTATGACCCCATGAATTGCAGCATGCCAGGCCTCCAAGCCAGGCTTCAGCAATGCGTGAACCATGAACTTCCAGATGTTCAAGCTGGTTTTAGAAAAGGCAGAGGAACCAGAGATCAAATTGCCAACATCCGTTGGATCATGGAAAAAGCAAGAGAGTTCTAGAAAAACATCTATTTCTGCTTTATTGACTATGCCAAAGCCTTTGACTGTGTGGATCACAATAAACTGTGGACAATTCTTCAAGAGATGGGAATACCAGACCACCTGACCTGCCTCTTGAGAAATCTGTATGCAGGTCAGGAAGCAACAGTTAGAACTGGACATGGAACAACAGACTGGTTCCAAATAGGAAAAGGAGTACGTCAAGACTGTATATTGTCACCACGCTTATTTAACTTCTATGCAGAGTGCATCATGAGAAATGCTGGACTGGAAGAAGCACAAGCTGGAATCAAGATTGCTGGGAGAAATATCAACAACCTCAGATATGCAGATGATACCACCCTTAGGGCAGAAAGTGAAGAGGAACTAAAAAGCCTCTTGATGAAAGTGAAAGTGGAGAGTGAAAAAGTTGGCTTAAAGCTCAACATTCAGAAAACGAAGATCATCACTTCGTGGGAAATCGATGGGGAAACAGTGGAAACAGTGTCAGACTTTATTTTTTGAGGCTCCAAAATCACTGCAGATGGAGATTGCAGCCATGAAATTAAAAGACACTCATTCCTTAGAAGGAAAGTTATTATCAACCTAGATAGCATATTGAAAAACAGAGACATTACTTTGTCAACAAAGGTCCGTCTAGTCAAGGCTATGGTTTTTCCAGTGGTCATGTATGGATGCAAGAGTTGAACTATGAAGAGAGCTGAGTGCCAAAGAATTGATGCTTTTGAACTGTGGTGTTGGTGGAGACTCTTGAGAGTCCCTTGGACTGAAAGGAGATCCAATCAGTCCATTCTAGAAGAGATCAGTCCTGGGTGTTCTTTGGAGGGAATGGTGCTAAAGCTGAAACTCCAGTACTTTGGCCACCTCATGTGAAGAGTTGACTCATTGGAAAAGACTCTTATGTTGGGAGGGATCGGGGGCAGGAGGAGAAGGGGATGACAGAGGATGAAATGGCTGGATGGCATCACTGACTCGATGGATGTGAGTTTGAGTGAACTCCAGGAGTTTCTGATGGACAGGGAGGCCTGGCGTGTTGCGATTCATGGGATTGCAAAGAGTTGGAAACGACTGAGCGACTGAACTGATCTGAACTGAACTGAGGCCTCCCTGTCCATCACCATCTCCCAGAGTTCACTCAAGCTCACGTCCATTGAGTCGGTGATGCCATCCAGCCATCTCATCCTCTGTTTTCCCCTTCTTCTCCTGCCCCCAATCCCTCCCAGCATCAGTCTTTTCCTGTGAGTCAACTCTTCGCATGAGGTGACCAAAGTACTGGAGTTTCAGCTTTAGCATCATTCCTTCCAAAGAACACCCAGGACTGATCTCCATTAGAATGGACTGGTTGGATCTCCTTGCAGTCCAAGGGACTCTCAAGAGTCGTCTCCAACACCACAGTTCAAAAGCATCAATTCTTCAGTGCTCAGCTTTTTTCACAGTCCAACTCTCACATCCATACATGACCACTGGAGAAACCATAGCCTTGACTAGACAGACCTTTGTTGGCAAAGTAATGTCTCTGCTTTTCAATATGCTATCTAGATTGGTCATAACTTCTCTTCCAAGTAGTAAGCGTCTTTTAATTCCATGGCTGCAGTCACCACCTGCATCATCAGGATCTTTTAAAATAAGTCAGCTCTTCACAGTGTTGCAGTTTCAACTTCAACATCAGTCCTTCCAGTGAACACCGAGCACTGATACCCTTTAAGATGGACTGGTTGGATCTCTTTGTTCATCAAGCTTTATGTTATTTCATTTACTTTCTTAAAATACTTTGTAGGATGTGGAATTAAGAAAAAAAATTTAGAAGCATTTCTAAATCTCTTGCCAAAGCTTTTTCAAGCAAATTGAATTAAATTGCACTTTTACCTAGCATGTTTATGAATACTTAAAAAAAAAAATCATCCCTTATGATGGCTCCATCATTTAAGGGGAAAAAAAAAATACTTTTCAGCTTGATGGATTATCATAATTTGTTTATAACTTGATTGATAACCTTTTTCAAAATCAGTAACATTTCCATAAAGTAATTTACTAGTTAGCTTAGCCTGAGACAAGGCTGAGGTGCTTACAATTGATGAGGAAGATGAAATCTCAGGGCAGTGGGAGTGAGAGCTGAGGGATGAGAGGCAAAGGCTTTGCACTGACTGTCTTGTGAGCAGGAGACAAGGAGGACAGGGCAGAGTATTCAGCAAATGGTTTTGTTCCAAACATATATATTTTCCATTGCAAGAAGAAAATGTACCTTGCCGTCCATGCAAGACTGAAGAGAGAAAGAGAGGATTTATTAGGAAAGCAGCTCCCATGCCTATCAGTGCAGTTTCATCAAGTCTGGAGGCCAACATAAGGGGGGAGCCGAGGAGGCCACTATCCAGGAGTCTAAGAGGATACTCCACTGTGTCAGTTAAATTTATGTCTTTGTGATTCGTTTTATATCCCTCTCACACCTCATCTGGAATATTGAATAGGAGGAAACAGACTAATGAAAAATGTGCAAAAATCAGACTTACTTAAGAATTTTCCTTCATAAGCCTAAACACTAAAAGACAATAGGTAATATTACTCATAGTTTTGAGGTGAAAATAATGCAAACGTGAAAATAACATAAACCTGGAACTTACTACCAAGTGGTATTATTATGCCAAAGTAACATAAAAATATTTTGAGGTATGAAAGAATAAAAAATAATTGTCAGACTAAGGTTCTTTCTGAAAAATTTGATCAGTTACCCAAAAGAGAAGAGTATACAAATGTTAATTTAAAAAGAATTTTAACTATTTGCACTTTTTTCCACTTTTGTGGACCTGTATAGGCTCTTGTGCTAGGGGTCAGTTTCTGGAATAATGTGAATACCAAATTTATAAATCTACCAGAAGTCACTATCCAGTGCTTCAATTTTCAAATGTTACTTTTTAAAGTGAGTTATGAGGCACTGTGTCCTCCAGTGTCCTAATTTTTAAACATTTAAGCTCAGTGTATATGTCCCATTTCTTAAATTGTATAGATTTTTATTCCAAACACAAACATTTTGTGATAAACTCTATATTTAGGATGACTCTGATATTTCTACATTTTGACTGATTTCAGTGCTCTTGGCTTTTCTTTTCTGGTCATAATTTTCTCAGTCTTTTATTGGCATATTGATTAATTTTTATTGTTCTGGAGAAAATTCTTCAGATCCTGTTCATGAAGGGCACTATGTATTTGCTACTTTTTAGTATTTGAAAATATCTTTCTGATTTTCTCCACCTACAAATGTTTCCTGGCTGCTACTGGCTAACACCTTCTCCTTCTAAACTGTGTGGCTTTCTTTGGGGAAGTTATGAGTACAACCTATTTCCTATTTATATACAATCTGATTTTTTGTTTGTTTGTTTTTTTAGACCTAAAAGTAAATTTATTTATTTTCCTAAGTTTTTCTCTAATTTTTCCAATGTACGGTGTGATACTCATTGCTTCCATTGTAATTTTAAATTCAAGAATCATATTCTTTAACCTTGTGACCGCAATTGCCATACTCATCCATTCTTGTGTGTTTCTCACCAAATTTAGACAAGCTGAGTAATATGTACCCAAGATCACACAGCCAATGGTGAAAACTGAACTAGGATTTTGAAATGTCTATTCAGCTCAAAAATTTGTGCTCTATGAGTTTGGATATTGGCATCGATGTTAACTTATCTCAGATTGTTCTTTATTTATGACACTTTCCTCTTTTTTTAATTAAAAATTTTTTGCCAAAATATGTTGGTTTAAATGCTGTGTTAGTTTCTGATATACAGCAAAGCAATGCAGTTTTATTATATGTATGCATTCTTGTTTATAGTCTTTTTCACTATAGTTTATTATAAGACATGGTAGTACCCTCTGCTATACAATAGGACTTTACTGCTTATCCATTTTGTGTATAACAGTTTGCATATGTCAACCTCAAACTCCTAATTTATCTCTCCCCTCCTTTCCCCTTTGGTAATAATAAGTTTGCCAAAGCTGTGATTTTTCCATTAGTCATGTATGGATGTGAGAGTTGAACCATAAAGAAGGCTGAACACCAAAGAATCAATGCTTTTAGATTGTAGTGCTAGAGAATAATCTCTAGAGTCCTTTGGACAGCAAAGAGAGCCAACCAGTCAATCCTAAAAGAGATCAACCCTGAAAATTCATTGGAAGAACTGATGCTGAAGCTGAAACTCAAATATTTTGGCCACCTGATGAGAAGAGGCAAGTCACTGGAAAAAATCCTGATGCTGGGAAAGATGGAAGGCAAAAGGAGAAAGGGGCAGCAGAGGATGAGATGGTTAGATACCATCACTGACTCAATAGAGATGAATTTGAGCAAACTCTGGGAAACAGCGAAGGACAAGAAGGCTGGTGTGCTACAGTCCATGGGGTCACAGCATCAAATACAACTTAGCAACTGAACAACAACAAAATCATGACTGTTTTCTATGTCTGTAAGTCTGTTTCTGTTTTTTAAATAAGTTCTTTTATAACATTTTTAAGATTCCACATATACAGGATATCATATATTCATCTTTTCATGACATCTTTCTTCTGATGAAAGATTATGATGGTTCGTTTTATGTGCTAAATTGACTGGGCCACAGAGTGCTCAGATATTTGGTTAAACATTATTCTGGGATGTCCAGGAGGATGTTTCTAGATGAGGTTAATGACTGAATCTGTAGACTGAGGAACACAGACAGCCCTTCCCAAACTGGGCAGGATTCAACCAATCAGTTGAAGGCCTGAATAGGCCAAAAATGCTGAGTAAGTGAGCATTCTTTTTTTTCTGTCTTCCTGTCTTCAAACTGAGGTAGGAACTGGAATTGGACTATGACTCACACCACAAGATCCCCTGGGTCTCCAGCTTGCCAACTGCAGACCTTGAAGTATGGATCTCAGGCTCCATGATTATGTAAGCTAATTCATACAGATAAGAATCAATCTGTTTCTACTAATTCTGTTTCTCTGGAGAGCTCAGAATAATAAAGGGCAATCTGGGATCAACAGATGTATTTGAGGGAGCTTATAAAACTCCTAAAATTTTCTGCAATTTTTTCTGTGAGAGTGTTGGCATATGTATTTTTTCTAGGTGGAATCCATCATTTTCACAAGATTCTAAAAGGATTCTCTCATTCAGTGAAAGCTGAGGAACAGGGTGATAAATTTTGTTTCTTTTAAAATTTTATCAAGGACATGAAACATGTGTTTTCTACATTTTACCTTTTCCTTTTAGTAACTTGAGGCTACCAAAGATGAAGATATTCCAGAGAAGTGGTGGTCTTATTTTGATTTTGTTATGCTCCATATTTTTCCCCTTTAATCTACTCTCAAAAACATAGTTTTATACTTACCTAGTTTTCTCTTATAGAAGTAGGAATTTAAAGCGTTCTGAGTACATCATGTTAATGGGATCTATCCAGATTCTCATAGTGTTCTTATTGTTTCTTCTTCATCTTGTAGGAGAGGTATAAGTCACCATCTCCTTTCAGATGCCTGAAGGGGCTGGGGGGCATTTTTCCACAGATCTTCCTTGTGTGGCAACCTGAGTGTGGTATACATAAAGGTACTACACTCCTGTACTTCACTGTACTATTTATACCCGATGCTTTTTTCAGAATTGAAATACTGTCAACCACTTTGGGGGGCACCCAGAGGCCCCTCTGTCAGCCCTCAGCTCCTGAACAGGGCCTGTAGGCTTCTTCCCCACTTTCCTTTTCTCTTCATCTCATCCTCATACCTATTAAATATTTTCTCTTAGAAGGAGTTTGTTTTTCAGTTCTGGATGCCTTCAGTTTGACTCCATTGGCCATAAGAGAGCAGAAATTCTTTCATCTTCCTGAAATAAGACGACGCCTAGTTCTGATTTATAAAGATGCTGAAGCTTTTCCCCATATTAACAAATCTTGTCAGTCATTGTGAAAAGCACTAGGGATGAGACAGAGTAGTCAGGACCTCACCACATATTCCATCTTTAAACTGGTTTCCTTCCCATTGTTATCAAACCATGGAAGACAGAGAATAGAAATTGAATTTATTCAATAGGATTCCACCTACAAGGGAGAGAAAGAAAGACCTCCACTGTGAAGTACTACTAGACAACTCTTATTTTGGTTCATATTTCTTCCCTAGAACTTGACCTCTAAGCAAAAAGACATCATAAAGCTAGTTTTCCTCACCTTTGTTCAAGAATAGTAGCTATCTGATTCGAGTCTGTTCAAGCAATGGAATCTTGATTGTCTTTTATGTTATCTTTGGTACACGTTGAAGGCTTTATCTTTATCTGTGTCATGATTCTAGCAACAAAACAGCTCTAGCTAACACATAGTGACAGGTAAATCATTTAAAAACAAATGAACAAAAAGTTCTTTATCCATAGTGATTACCTTTCTTAATAGTAATTCCTAAATCTGTCCATTTTAATGATTCATGAAGTCATTCCCTATAGTATATAAAACATGTACTTTCAAGATTTTCAGGTTTTACTGTGGTCTTAAAAAAAAAAAAAAGTGTTCTCTTCTTTCCTCTCATGCTGTGAAGAAATAACAGTTCAAGTTTATGCTCTCCAGAAAATAAAAACAGAAAACCCTATACAGTAGAAATTGATTCTTTTGTCAGTTCAACAATAGCAATAGCCCTGAATTAGAATAGGTAGTATATTCTAGTATAATACAACAAAACTATTTGAGAGGATTCATTCAGGATGTGGAAAAAAATAGAAAAGATTTTCTCATCCTCACATTTGTTTTACACATGATTTTATAATATATCTTTATATTACTGTCTTATGCAAAATATGAACATAAATGTATATTGGACAAACAGATATTGAGTAATATAACCCACAATTATTGTCTAAAATCACAGAAGGATCAGAGGAGGCAAAAATCTAAATATTTGATTAAATAAGGTCTTAGTGTCTTAAAAAAACTAAAAATTATTGACCCAACTAATCCTTATTGTGAGTTTATTATATGTCAGTTGCTCTTCTGTAGATTTAAGACCAATAAGATTCTCAGCTACGTGGGTCATAGCAAACTGTGGAAAGCTCTTGAAGAGATGGGAATACCATACCATCTTACCTGTCTCCTGAGAAACCTGTATGCAGGTTAAGAAGCAACAGTTAGAACCCCATATGGAACAACTGACTGGTTCAGGATTGACTTGGTTACTAAACAACAAGATTTTTGAAGGGGCTCCCAAGTAACACTGGTGATAAAGAATCTACCTGCTAATGCAGGAGACATAAGAAACATGGGCTTGATCCTTGTGTCAGGAAGATTACCTGGAGTAAAAAATGGCACCCTGTCCAGTATTCTTGCTTGGAAAATTCCATGGGCAGAGGAGCCTGGAGGGCTATAGTCCATGGGACTGCAAAGAGTCAGATATGACTGAGCAAGTGAGTACACCCACACAAGATTCTTGGCTTGGATGCAGTGAAATAAAGAGAAGAAGAGACAGACATGTGGATAAATAATTATAATAGAATACAAAAAGTAAAATAATAGAAGTATGCAAATTCTATACTCAGTTCAGTTCAGTCACTCAGTCGTGTTCGACTCTGCAACCCCATGAATCTCAGCACTCCAGGCCTCCCTGTCAATCACCAACTCCTAGAGTTCACTCAGACTCACGTCCATTGAGTCAGTGATGCCATCCAGCCATCTCATCCTCTATTTTCTCCTTCTCCTCCTTCCCCTAATCCCTCCAAGCATCAGAGTCTTTTCCAATGAGTCAACTCTTCACATCAGATGGTCAAAGTACTGGAGTTTCAGCTTTAGCATCATTCCTTCCAGAGAAATCCTAGGGCTGATCTCCTTCAGAATGGACTGGCTGGACCTCCTTGCAGTCCAAGGGACTCTCAAGAATCTTCTCCAACACCACAGTTCAAAAGCATCAATTCTTCAGTGCTCAGCTTTCTTCACAGTCCAACTCTCACATCCATACATGACCACTGGAAAAACCATAGCCTTGACTAGACAGACCGTCGTGGGCAAAGTAATGTCTCTGATTTTCAATATGCTATCTAGGTTGGTCATAACTTTTCTTCCAAGGAATAAACGTCTTTTAATTTCATGGCTGTAGTCACCATCTGCAGTGATTTTGGAGCCCCCCAAAATAAAGTCTGACACTGTTTCCACTGTTTCCCCATCTATTTCCCATGAAGTGGTGGGACCGGATGCCATGATCTTCGTTTTCTGAATGTTGAGCTTTAAGCCAACTTTTTCACTCTCCTCTTTCACTTTCTTCAAGAGGCTTTTTAGTCCCTCTTCACTTTCTGCCCTAAGGGTGGTGTCATCTGCATATCTGAGGTTATTGATATTTCTCCTGGCAATCTTGATTCCTGCTTGTGCTTCTTCAAACCCAGAGTTTCTCATGATCTACTCTGCATGCAAGTTAAATAAGACCAAGATAATCATGACCAAGACAATCAAGGCTAAGTTAATCACTATGGTGTGATCACTCACCTAGAGCCAGACATCCTGGAATGTGAAGTCAAGTGGGCCTTAGAAAGCATCACTATGAACAAAGCTAGTGGAGGTGATGGAATTCCAGTTGAGCTATTTCAAATCCTGAAAGATGATGCTGTGAAAGTGCTGCACTCAATATGTCAGCAAATTTGGAACTGATACCACACAAAAATGAATAGCTAGCTTGTTGATTCTCCTAGAGAAAATACATGTAAGGGGTGGTGAGGCAGAAGAAGACAAATCAGTTGAAGTAATCAGCTGATTTGACTGGAAGACAACGTTTCAAAGATTTTGAGAGGTATAGAGTTCTTTGAGTATTATTTTGATGGGAAAGGGTAGTAATGAGAGATAATGTTTAAAGGGAGATAGGCAAGAATTATATCAACAGAAGTCATGAGATAAACATGAGTTATAAACATGAGTATTATGTCAGAAGGAGTCTAAGTGATGGGAGCCATCAATGGACTTTAAGCAAAGCATTGATCTTGCCATATATGTATCTTACTGTAGCATGGAGATTAAATTAAATGTGAAGGGAGTGAAACAGAAAGCAGAAGAACTGGTTATTAGGACATTTTGTGTGCATGCCTGATAAGTCAATTTGATGTTGGCTGCCAGGCATTGCTATATCCTAAATATGAAAAGAAGATTCTGTAGTAAGATATTAACTATGTGATTAAAAGACAAAATATAATTCAGCAATGAGAAAGCATTATAAGCACAAGAAACTAAGATTTCTAGAAGTCTGACTTAAGAAATTGTTAAAAGTCTTATCATTCACAGAAACCAGCACTAGAGAAAGAAACTCTTGTTATTCAGAGGAATGGAAATGTAATTTCATTAATTTGGAAATTATATTACACAATCTGTAACACAGCCAGGTACAGATGCATGCTGCTTTGTTTTATTTATAAATCTGAATGAATGTGTTTATTTTCTGGAAACTTATATTTTAAGAAAAGTGCTTAAAGTAGAAGATGCTTTTTATATTGAAAGCATCTATTTATGAATCAGAGTAAATGCTTTTATAACTTTTTCCTGTGCAAATATATAACAATACTTCATACAATAAAAAACACTAATTCAATTTTAACTGCATTATTTCAACTCAGCAAAGATCTATGATGAGCTTCTGTGTCATAAAGGATAGGCTAAGGCAGTAGAAATGCAGAGATAATTAAGAAATAATCCTTGTCTCCAAAGAGTATGTTGCATAGAGGGAGAAAAACAAATAAAATAAAATAAAATGACCAAAGAGTCACTGCATTAAGAGCTGTAGAAAAGTGCTAAAGAATCACAAAGAGACAGTCTCAGGCAGGTCAGAGGTGACTAGTGTTCCCTCTGGTCATATAGGGAGGAGGAAGCAATTTTCTGAGCTATTCAAGACTCCGAGTCTCTAAATCAGGAAGTAAGTAGGGGACAAATCATCAAACCTCTTGGTCTTGATTCTAATGTTGCCTTTATCATGAGGAAGCCTGAGTGTGCCAAGAGGAGTGAACTATGAGCAGGTTTGTTTAAGATGTATGTGCATCTGGGAGATTTTTCCCCCCACATTCTGACATCAAACTCCCCATTAATCTGATGTAGTACTGAGTTTGCATTTATTTTCTTGCTTTCACAGATATCTTAGTGGAATACTTGTAAAGGCTGTTTAAAATACTATTTTTTACACTGAATACATAAAGTTTCCCCAGTATCATTGATGTATAGTTGACAAATAAAATTGTTGACAAATAAAATATCTAAGTGCATATCACAGTAATTTGATATACATATACATTGTGAAAAGATTTCCACCATCAGTTAAAATATCCAACACTATTATTTTTGCATATGTATGTGAATATTTAAGTTCTACACTGTCAGCAAATTTCAGTGATATATCATTATTAGCTATAGTTACTATGTTTTCTATTAGATCCTCAGACATTATTCACCCTACATCTAAAAGTTTGTATCCCCTTTTTAAAATTGAATTATTTA
>SJYT01016833.1:480416-509376 GCA_006410635.1 Cephalophus harveyi
GTATAATAGGTTCCAGTTTCATCCATCTCATTAGAGCAGATTCAAATGAATTCTTTTTAATGCTGAGTAATACTCCATTGTGTATATGTACCACAGCTTTCTTATCCATTCATCTGCTGATGGACATCTAGGTTGTTTCCATGTCCTGGCTATTATAAACAGTGCTGCAATGAACAGTTTGTAGCCTTTTATGGATCTCTTCTTTTTCCCAGTCCCTGGCAACTAACTTTCTATTCTGTTTCTATGAGTTTCACTTTTGCAACTTTCCACATATAAAAATACCATACATTATTTACATTTTTCTCTCTGAATTATTTCACTTAGCATAAAATCCTTAAGATCTATCCATGCAGTCTCAACTGGCAGTATTTCTTTCTCACAGCTATATAATATTCCATTCACATTCTCTTTATCCATTCTTTAATTGAATGGCACTTTGTTTCTGTACCTTAGCTAATGTGAACAATGCTGCAATGAGAATCAGAGTGCACATATCCTTTTAATATCCTCTTGTCTTTCTCTATGGATATACCCCAAAGTGAAATTTTATGGCAGTTTGTTTTCAGTTTTTTAGGAACTGCCATACTGTTTTCCATTTTGACTGTACCAATTTCAGTTCAGTTCAGTTCAGTTCATTTGCTCAGTCATGTCTGACTCTTTGTGACCCCACGGACTGCAGCACGCCAGGCCTCCCTATCTATCACCAACTCCCGGGGCTTATTCAAATTCATGTCCATTGAGTTGGTGATGTCATCCAACCATCTCATCCTCTGTCATCACCTTCTCCTCCTGCCTTCAATCTTTCCCAGTATCACAGTCTTTTCAAATGAGCCAGTTCTTCACATCAGGTGGCCAAACTATTGGAGTTTCAGCTACAACATAAGTCCTTCCAGTGAATATTCAGGACTAATTTCCTTTAGAATGGACTGGTTGGATACCCCTGCAGTCCAAGGGACTCTCAAGAGTCTTCTCCAACACCACAGTTCAAAAGCATCAGTGCTCAGCTTTCTTTAGAGTCCAACTCTCACATCCACACATGACTACTGGAAGAACCATAGCCTTGACTAGATGGACTTTTGTTGGCAAAGTAATGTCTGCTTTTTAATATGCTGTCTAGGTTGGTCATAAATTTTCTTCCAAGGAACAAGTGTCTTTTAATTGCATGGCTGCAGTCACTATCTGCAGTGATTTTGTAGCCCAAAAAGATAAAGTCTGTCATTGTTTCCACTGTTTCCCCATCTATATGCCATGAAGTGGTCGGACCAGATGCCATGATCTTAGTTTTCTGAATGTTGAGCTTGAAGCCAACTTTTTCACTCTCCTCTTTCACTTTCATCAAGAGGCTCTTAAGTTCTTCTTCACTTTCTTCCATAAGGTAGTGTCATCTGCATATCTGAGTTTATTGATATTTCTCCCAGGAATCTTGATTCCACCTTGTGCTTCATCCAGTCCAACATTTCACATGATGTACTCTGCATATAAGTAAAATAAGCAGGGTGACAATATACAGCCTTGATGTACTCCTTTTCCTATTTGGAACCAGTCTGTTGTTCCATGTACCAATTTACACTCTCACTAGTGAAGTGAAGTCGCTCGGTTGTGTCCGACTCTGTGACCCCATAGATGCCAGGCTCCTCCATCCATGGAATTTTAGGCAAGAGTACTGGAGTGGGTTGCCATTTCCTTCTCCAGGGAATCTTCCTGACTCAGGGATCGAATCCAGGTCTCCCGCTTTGTAGACAGACGCTTTACCATCTGAACCACCAGGGAAGTCCACATTCTCACTAATAGTGCACAAGATTTCCCTTTCCTCCACATGTTTGCCAATGCATCTCACTTATATTTTTGATAGTAGTCATTCTAAGAGGTGAGATATCAACCTGGTTTTGAATTCCATTTTCCTGATAACTTAGTGATGTTTATGATCTTTACATGAACTTACTGGCCATTTGTATGTCTTCTTCCAAAAAATAACTACTCAATTTTTTTTACACATTTTCTGATCAGATTGTTTGGTTCTTTGCTCATGAGTTCTGTAAGTTTTTTTAATGTATTTTGGATATTAACTTTATATCAGATACATGACTTGCAAATATTTTCTTACATTCTTTAGGTTGCCTTTTTATTATGTTGATATTTTCTTTGCTGAGCAAAAGTTTTTCAGTTTGATGTGATCCCAATTATTTATTTTTTGCTTTTACTGCCTTTGTTTTTCTTGCCAAATTCAATAATTTATTATTACTAGCACTAACATCAAGGAAGCTTACCTTGTTTTCTTCCAGGGTTTTTATAGCATCAGGTCTTATATTAACTCTTTAATCTATTTTGAGTTGAATTTATTAATAATCTACCTTCATTCTTTTACATGTGTTTATCCAGTTTTCCCAACACCATTTATTCAAGAGACTATTATTTCCCCATTGTATGTTCTTGGTTCCATTGTCAAACTAATTTACTATATATGGGAGGGTTAGTTACTGGATCTTGATTTTGTTTCACTGATCTTTTGTTTGTTTTCATGCCATTACTGCTCTATTTGCATATTATGCTTATCTTTTCTTTAAAAACTCACCTTTTAGTTTTAATGATCTTTTCTATTATCTTTTTAATGTCTATCAAGATTATGTCCATTTTTATCCTTGTTATGTCCTTTTTCTCCTAGCTTTGGGATAGTTTGTTCTTCTATTTATAGTTCTTTGAGGTGTGAATTTAGGTTGTTTATTTGAGCTCCTTTTTTCTTAATATAGGTGTTTATCACTAGGAACATTACTCAGAGCTACTTTTGCTGCATCCCAAAAGTTTTAGAATTGAGTGTTTTTATTTTTATTTCTCCCAAGACATTTTTTACTCCCTTTTAATTTTTCTTTACCTATTTGTTGTTCAAGAGCATATTTTAAATTTTTTAATTGAAGGATAATTTCTTTACATAATTTTACTGCTTTCTGTCAAACCTCAATATGAATCAGCCATATCCATTCCCTTTTGAACCTCCCTCCCATTTCCCTCCCCATTCCACCCCTCTAGGTGTTACAGAGCACCTGTTTGAATTTCTTGAGTCATACAGCAAATTTCCATTGGCTATCTATTTTACATATGATAATGTAAGTTTCCATGTTACTCTTTCCATGCTTATCACCCTCTCGTCCTCTCTCCACATGTCCATAAGTCTATTCTCTATGTCTGTTTCTCCCTTGCTACTCTATAAATAAAATCTTCAGTACCGTTTTTATAGATTCCGTGTATATGCGTTAGAGTACGGTATTTGTCTTTCTCTTTCTGACTCACTTCACTCTGTATAAAAAGTTCTAGACTCATCCACCTCAATAGAACTAACTGAAATATGTTCCTTTTTATGGCTGATTAATATTCCATTGTGTATATATACCACAAATTCTTTATCCATTCATCTTTTGTAGGCATCTAGGTTGCTTCCATGTTCTATCTATTGTAAACAGTGCTTCAATGAAAAACGGAATACATGTGTCTCTTTCAATTTTGGTTTCCACAGGGTATATGCCTAGGAGTGGAATTGCCAAGTCATACAGTGGTTTTATTCCTAATTTTTTTTTTTTTAAGTAATCTCCATACCATCTTCCATAGTGGCTGTGTCTTCCACCAATAGTGCAAGAGTGTTCCCTTTGCTCCACACCCTCTCCAGCATTTTGATAAGGGCCATTCTGACCAGTGTGAGGTGATATCTCATTGCAGTTTTGATTTGCATTTCTCTTTTTCCAGTTGTCATGTATGGATGTGAGAGTTGGACTGTGAAGAAGGCTGAGCGCCGAAGAATTGATGCTTTTGAACTGTGGTGTTGGAGAAGACTCTTGAGAGTCCCTTGGACTGCAAGGAGATCCAACCAGTCCATTCTGAAGGAGATCAGCCCTGGGATTTCTGTGGAAGGAATGATGCTAAAGCTGAAATTCCAGTACTTTGGCCACCTCATGGGAAGAGTTGACTCATTGGAAAAGACTCTGATGCTGGGAGGGATTGGGGGCAGGAGGAGAAGGGGACGACCAAGGATGAGATGGCTGGATGGCATCACGGACTCGATGGACATGAATCTGAGTGAACTCCGGTAGTTGGTGATGGACAGGGAGGCCTGGCGTGCTGAGATTCATGGGGTCGCAAAGAGTTGGACACGACTGAACAACTGAACTGAACTGAACTGAATAATAACCAATGTTGAGCATCTTTTCATATGTTTGTTAGCCATGTCTTCTTTGGAGAAATGTCTGTTTAGGTTTTTATTTTTCCCACTTTTTGAATGGTTGTTTGTTTTTCTGGGATTAAGTTGTATGAGCTGCTTGTATATTTTGGAAATTAATCCTTTTTCTGTTGATTCTGTTGCTATTATTTTCTCTCATTCTAAGGGTTGTCTTTTCACCTTGCTTAGAGTTTCCTTTACTGTGAAAAAGCTTTTAAGTTTAATCTGGTCCCTCTTGTCTACTTTTGCTTTTATATCCATTACTCTAGGAGGTGGGCTGCAGAAGATCTTGCTTTTATTTATGTCATTAAGTGTTCTGCCTGTTTTCCTTTAAGAGTTTTAAAGTTTCTGGTCTTACATTTACGTCTTTAATCCATTTTGAGTTCATCTTTGTGCATGGTGTTAGGAAGCATTCTAATTTCATTGTTTTACATGTAGCTGTCCAGTTTTCCCATCACTATTGAAGAATCTATCTTTGCCCCATTGTATATTCTTGCCTCCTTTGTCAAAAATAAGGTACCCATAGGTGCATGGGTTTATTTCTGGGCTTTATAACTTGTTCCACTAGTCTACATTTCTGTTTTTGTACCAGTACCACACTGTCTTGATGACAGTAGCTTTATTGCATAATCTGAAGTCAGGAACATGGATTCTTCCAGCTGTATTCTTCTTTCTGAAGACTGCTTTGGCTATTTGGGGTCTTTTGAGTTTCCATATTTATTGTGAAAATTTTTGTCCTAGTTCTGTGAAAAATGTCATTGGGAATATGATAGGGATTGCATTGAATCTGTAGATTGCATTTGGTAGTTAGTCATTTTCACAATATTGATTCTTCCTACCCAGGAACATGGTATATCTCCCCTTCTGCTTATGTCCTGTTTGATCTATTTTATTAGTGTCTTGTAATTTTCTGTGTACAAATTCTTTTGTCTTTGTAGGTAAGTTTACTCTTAGAATTTAATTCTTTCTGTTGCAATGGTGAATGGGATTGATTGTTTAAATTCTCTTATTTTTCATTGTTAGTATACAGAAGTGCAAGTGATTTCTGTGAATTGATTTTGTATCCAGCAACTTTGCTAAATTCACTGATTAGCTCTAGTAATTTTCTGATACTATCTTTAGGGTTTTCTATGTACAGTATCATGTCATCTGCAAGCAGTGAGAACTTTACTTCTTTTCTGATCTGGATTCATTTTATTTCTTTTTTTTTTTTTCTCTGACTGCTTTAGCTAGGACTTCCAGAACTATGCTGAATAATAGTAGTGAAAGTGGATATCCTTGTCTTGTTCCTGACCTTACAGGGAATTCTTTCAGTTTTCCACCATTGAGAATAACATTTGCTATAGGCTTATCATATTTTATATATAGCCTTTGTCATGTTCAGGTAGGTTCCTTCTATGCCTATTTTTTGAAGAGTTTTAATCATAAATAAGTGTTGAATTTTGTAAAAGACTTTTTCTGCAACTATTGAGATGATCATTTGGTGTTTATCTTTCCATTTGTTAATATGGTGTAACACATTGACTTGTCTATTGAAGAACCCTTGAATCCCTGGAACAAATCCAAACTGATCATGATGGATGAGTTTTTGATGTGTTGCTGAATTCTGATTGCTAAAATTTTTTTCAGGATTTTTGCATCTATGTTCACTAGTGATATTGGTCTGTAGTTTTCTCTTTCTGTATTGTCTTTGGTTTTGGTATCAGGGTGATGGTGGCCTCATAGTATGAGTTTGGAAGTGTTTCTGCCTCTGCAATTTTTTCTGAAAGAGTTTTCAAAGGATAAACATTAGATCCTCTCTAAATTTTTGATAAAATTCTTCTGTGAAGCCGTCTGGTCTTGGGCTTTTGTTTTGTGGGAGATTTTTTATCACAACTTCAATTTCAGTGCTTATAATTGGGTTGTTAATAATTTCTACTTCTTACTGGTTCAGTCTTGGAAGATTGAACTTTTCTAAGAATCTGTCCATTTCTCCCAAGTTATCCATTTTATTGTCATATCATTGTTCATAATAGTCTTTTATAATCCTTTGTATTTCTGCATTGTTTGTTGTAACGTTTTCTTTTTCAATTCTAATTTTGTTTATTTAATTCTTCTCTATATTTTTCTTGATGAGTCTGGCTAAAAGTTTGTCTAATTTGTTTATCTTCTCAAGGAACCATCTTTTACTTTTATTAATCTTTGCTATTATTTCTTTCATTCTTTTTCATTGACTGCTGCTCAGATCTTTATGATTTCTTTCCTCTATTAATTTTGAGGGTTTTTTGTTCTTTTTTCAGTTGTTTTAGGTGTAAAGATAGGTTGTCTATTGGAAATTTTTCTTGATTCTTGAGGTAGGATTGTATTTCTATAAACTTGCCTCTTAGAACTGCTTTTACTGCATCCAATAGATTTTGAGTTGTCATGTTTTCATTGTCATTTGTTTCTGGAAATTTTTTTATTTCCCTTTTGATTTCTTTAGTAACCTGTTAGGTATTTAGAAACATGTTGTTTAATCTCTATGTGTCTGTGTTTCTTACAGTTTTAGCTTTGCAGTGAAAGAATATACTTGATATGATTTCAATTTTCTTAAATTTACTGAGGTTTGATTTGTGACCCAGGATGTGGTCTATCCTGAAGAATGTTTCATGTGCACTTAAGAAGAATGTGTACTTTTCTGCATTTGGATGGAGTATCCTGCAAATATCAATGAGATCCATCTCATCTAATGTATCATTTAAGACTTTGTTTCCTTATTAATATTTTGTTTTAATTATCTGTCCATTGGTGTGAGTGGGGTGTTAAAGTCTCTTCCTATTATTGTGGTCCTGTTAGTTTCTCCTTTTATGTTTGTTAATGTCTGTCTTATGTATTGAAGTGCCCCTATGTTGGGTGCATAGATATTTACAATTGTTATGTCTTCTTCTTGGACTGATTCCTTGATAATTATGTATTGTCCTTACTTATCTCTTGTAATATTCTTTATTTTAAGGTCTATTTTGTCTGATATGAGGATTGCTACTCCAGCTTTCTTTTGCTTCTCATTTGCATGGAATATATTGGTGTGGAATATGGAATATATACATGGAATATACACCCTCTCACTTTCAGTCTTTATGTATCTTTAGGTCTGAAGTAGGTTTCTTATAGGCAGCATATATATGGGTCTTATTTTTCTATCCATTCATCCAGTCTGTGTCTTTTGGTTGGAACATTTAATCTATTTACATTTAAAGCAATTATTGACATATATGTTCCTATTGCCATTTTCTTAATTGTTTTAGGTTGATTTTGTAGATCTTTTTTTCTTCTCTTGTATTTCTTGACTATATAAGTCCCATTAACATTTTTGTAAAGCCGGTTTGGTGGTACTAAATTCTCTTAAATTTTCTTGTCTGTAAAGCTTTTTAGTTCTCCATTAGTTTTGAATAAGGTTCTTGCTGGGTACAGTAATCTGGTTGTAGATTTTCCCTTTTCAGTACTTTAAATATATCCTGCCATTTCCTTCTGGCCTGCAGAGTTGCTGCTGAAAGATCAGCTGTTATGCATATGGGGTTTCCCCTTGTATGTATTTGTTGCTTTTCCCTTACTGCTTTCAATATATTTTCTTTGTGCTTAGTCTTTGTTAGTTTGATTAGTGTGTCTTGATGTGTTTCTCTGTGAGTTTATCCTGTATGGAACTCTTTGTGTCTCTTGGACTTTTGACTATTTCCTTTTCCATGTTGAGGAAATTTTCAGATATAATCTCTTCAAAATTTTCTCATACACTTTCTTTTTTTCTTCTTCTTCTGAGACCCCTGTAATTCGAATGTTGGTGCATTTGATATTGTACCAGAGGTCTCTGAGACTATCCTAAGCTCTTTTTATTCTTTTTACTTCATCCTGCTATTTGGAAGTTATTTCCACCATGTTATTTCCAGTTCACTGATTCATTCTTCTGCTTCAGATAGTCTGTTATTGATTCCTTCTAGGGTATTTTTAATTTCAGTAATTGTGTTGTTTGTCTCTGTATGTTTATTCTTTAATTCTTCTAGCTCTTTGTTAATTGATTCTTGTATTTTCTCCCCTTTGTTTTCAAGGTTTTTTGGTCATCTTCACTATCATTATTCTGAATTCTTTTTCAGATAGTTTGCCTATTTTTTCTTCATTTATTTGGACTTCGGTGTTTCTAGTTTGTTCCTTCATTTGTGTAATATTTCTCTGCCTTTTCACTATTCTTTTTAATGTATACTGTTTGAAGTCTCCTTTTCCCAACCTTCAAGGTTGAATTTGTCTTTCCTTTTGGTTTCCTCCCTCCTAAGGTTGGTCCAGTGGTTTATGTAAGCTTTGTATAGGTTAACATTTGTGCTGAGTTTTTTGTTTGCTTTTCCTCTGATGGGCAAGGCTGAGTGAGGTGATGATCCTGTCTGTTGATGGCTGGGTTTGTATGTTTTGCTTGTTATTTAGATGAGGCATCCTGAACAAGGTTCTACTGATGATTTGGTGATGCTGGGTCTTGCATTCAAGTGGTTTCCTTTGCATGAGTTCTCACTATTTGATACTCCCTAGGGTTAGTTCTCTGGTAGTCTAGGTTCTTGGAGTCAGCGCTACCACTCCAAAGGCTTGGGGCTTGATCTCTGGTCAGGAACAAAGATTCCACAAGTAGTTTGTTATGGCATTAAGTGAGATTTTAAAAAAAGGAATCCAAGACAAATGGCAGTTACAAAATCAGGCAAACAATACTGAAAATAATGTAATATACAGATATATACACCCATATGAAAAGTGAAAAAACAGTCCAACAAAAATAAAGTATGATAGATTGACCCAGTGAACAAAGGAAATTTAAAAATATATTTACCAGCTAAGAACAAAACCAAAGCACAAACTGGAAAACAAATCTAAAGCAAGGTGCCAAATTGGAACAAAGCAATAAAAACAAAACTAACAAACGTTTAGAGGAAAGGAAAGAAAGAAAAGAAGGAAAGAATAGATATGCAAAATTAAATAGAGGTAGAAGAAGATTTATATACATTAAAGATTAGCTGCAAGGGGAAAAGAACAGTAGGAAAAGCAAATGAAGGAATAAATGTAGAAGACTATAATAGGCTTAAAAAAATTTAAATTATAAAAAAGAGAAAAGACAAAGAAAGAAAGAAGAAAAAAACAAAGGAAACTCCACAGAACTGTAAAAGCCCAATGTAGAGGCAGTTTCATAACAACAATAGAAAATGTGGCTTAAAAAAAAATACTCAAAAGCTTAATTAGATTTAATAGTGCCAATAAAATCAACTACTACAACAGATGAAGAAGAGGGGAAAAACGAGAAAAAAATCCAAAAGAATCTACAGAACAAGTCAAAAAAATAAATAAATGGTTTTCTTGAGTCACTGCTGTCAGCGAGGGAAAGGTCCCTCGCTGGGAGTCTCAGTACACCTCACCTCTCTAGGATGCCCTCCAATGCTGTGCTGATCTCTGGACCTGCTGTGGAGGCAGCTCAGATTCTAATCTGGTCCTACTCCTGTGTGCTCTTGCCTCCAATGTCCACAGCTATCAGAACTAGTGTGTTTTCTTTTGAGGGAACTCTCAGTGTCCTTTTATATATTCCATAGAAACTGAATCTGCCTAGTCGATCGTGTAGGTTTAATCTACAGATTGTACAGCTTGTGGGAAGGTTTTGGGTCTTCTTCCTTAGGCACACTGCCCCTGGGTTTCAATTGTGCTTTTATTTCCTCCTCTGCATGTGTGTTGTTCACTGGGGTTTGCTTCTGGAGTACTTGGGTTTGCCCTATGAAGGTCAGGTGTGGAGGTGGTGCAGCTGCTTGAGTCACAGGGGTTCTGGCAGTACCTGGTACTCAGAGGAGTTGGTGGCTAGGGAAGCAGGAAATATAGTGCTCCAGAAGGGTATGGCAACCAGTGTTGGCCAATACGCTCCAGTATTCTTGCCTGGAGAAACTCCATGCCAGAAAAACCTGGCAGGTCATGGTCTTCAGGGTTGCAAAGAGTTGGACACAACTGAGGGGACCCTGGGTGTGTAGATGCAAGACTTTGAGAGTTGAGCATGAAGGTGGCATAGCTGCTTGGCTTGCAGGGACCCTGGCTGCGCCAAATGTGCAGGGACACTGATTGCCTCCACTTTAGGAGTTAGCACCCTATCAGTGTCTTTTCTTTTGGAGCCTCATCTAGTTGGCGATCAGAAGGCTTCTTTGGCCAGTCTTTCTCTGTAGCTATGCCCGTTCAGGCACTTAGAGGGTTCCCTTGCCTATGGTCCTTCTCTGTTGTTCAGAGCATCAGGCATGTAGAAGCCCTCCCACCCTGGGTGGGGTCGTACTCTGTAGATTGGCACATCAGTTACTTAAAGTAGCACCCTGGGTGGGGTTCTACTCTGTAGTTCAGTGTGTCAGGTGTTTTATGGGCAGGGCTCTCTATTGTTCAGCCGCCGATGCTGGCAGGTGGGGAGAGAGAGGCTATCGTAATGGCTTCACCTGCTACGTGTGACTCAGCAGTATCACTTTGCTTCCAGGCCTGCCTGGCTGTCCTCCACAGGCATTTCCCACCACAATCTTCTCCCTCACATCCTCCTAATGTGTCTCTCCACAGTCAACAGCAGCCCTCACCCTGGGTTTGCTCCACAATGCCTAAACTCCAGCTCCCACCTGCTGCACCTTCCAGGGGACCTGCATCCCTGTTTGGGGTATGTATGGCTGCAGCAAGAACTGTCTGATTCTCATTCCATTTAGGCTGCCACAGATCATCTGTTTCGCTCTCAGCCTTAAATGTTTCTTCTGACTCAGACAATTGCCCTGATGTGGGGATAGAACCCTTGCTTCAGTTCTCTCACCTGCTGAGGGCAGGTCCAGTTCTACTAACACTCCTGTTCCCCCCGCCCCAGTTCCTTCATCCTGTGGAGTTTTGCATGATTCTATACATTATTTCTGTTGGTCAGGTACTCCTTTTCATTCTCAGCTGGTGTTCTGCATGCACTTCTGTGTCTGAAGGTGTATTTCTGATGAATCTGTGTAGAGTGATGTACTCGACATCCACTTACTCCTCTGCCAATTTGTTCTCTCAAGACCATTTTTTTTAATCTCAATTTATTTGTAATTTTTTCAGATTTTTTTTCTTGTAATTGATTTCTAGCTTTCTTACCACTGTGGTCAGAAAAGATGTTTGATATTATTTCAATTTTCTTAACTGTTTTAAGACTTGTTTTGTGACCTAACATATGATTTATTCTGGAGAATATTTCATGTGCTCTAGAGAAGAATTTGTATTTGTGATGAGAAAAAAAGCCTTTTGTTTTCCTAAGTTGCTGTCTAGGTATAACCCTGCTCAAACCAAAAGCTACGCATTTAGATAAGGAGTTAGTATTTCCACTGTAGGTTAACACTTCGTTTTTCCCAGAGAACCTTTTAACATAACTACTTAGAGTGAGTTCCATGAAAAGTTAGTAACTCTGCCTCCAAGCACCTTTTAAATAATAGATGCTTGCTACCCTGCTATGTATCTCCTGCTCTCACTGGTGACATGGGTTTGAGGATTGCCATTTTTCTCAGCTCATTTTATCCCATCTTGCCCTACTTCTGAGGTCTGGAAGAAACAAATCTTGTGACTCTATTTCTTTTATGTAAATTTATTGAAGTTGTGCCTTCAATAAAAACGACCCTGTGGGTTTCACTTTGCAAATATAGAAGCTCAGATACTGAGGGATATGCCTGCTGAATCTGTGTAAGTGGCTTGTTCTCCCTCATTACGCAGGTCATAAAATGCATATTATTAATTCAGCACACCAGCTGCAGCTTCTTAACACAATATCTGGTGCTGCTGGATGGAATGTTCTGTAAATGTCTGTTAAGTTCATCCAGATAATCATGTAATTTAAGTCCACTGTTCCCATGTTGATTTTATGTGTGGGTGATCTATCCATTTTGAAAATGGGATATTGAAGTCCTGTAATACTATTGTATTGTGTCTATTTTTCTACTTGGGTATATAATAATTGCTTTGTATATTTCAGTGCTCTTATATTGAGAACATACTTATGAATATTATATCCTCTTGATAAATTCACCCTTTCAACATTATATAACATCTTTCTTTGTCTATTTTACAGATGTTGGCTAAAAATACTTTTGCCTGAATTAGGTATAGATATCCTTGGTTTCTTTTGGATTCCAATTTTTTCTTTCCCTTCACTTTGTCTGTATGTGTGCCTTTTAATCTGAAGTAAGTCTCTTGTGAGCAGCGTATCATTGGTCTTGTGTTTGTTTGTTTATAATACATCCAAACATTCTGAGTTTTTGCTCAGAGAACTTAGTCCACTTGCATTTAAAGTAATTATTGAGAGGTATGAACTTATTATCAACAATTTTTAAATTATTTTCTGGCTGGTTTGTAATCCCCTTGTTCCTTTCTTCTTTGTTTTGCCTCTTTCTTTGTGATTTGACAATTTTCTGTAGTGGTATGATTAGATTCCTTCTGTATCTTTTGTGTATCTATTATAGGTTTTTGCTTTGTGAGTAACATAAGCCTCATAACATAAGCCTTGTGACAGTCTATTTAAACTGATAACAACTTTCAATTCAAACACATAGGAAAGCTCTATATTTTACTCTCTTGCAATGTTTTATGACATAAATTACATCTTCTTACCTTGTGTATTAATTAGTAAACTATTATAGCTATAGTTATTTTTACTACCTTTGCTTTTAACTTTAATACCAGATTTATAAGTGATTTACTACTAACATTACATTAGAGTACTCTAAATTTAACTATAAACTTACCTTTGCCAGTGAGATTTATACTTTCACATGTTTTCTTGTTACAAATTAGTCATTTCATTTTGGCATGAAGACATATCTTTAACAGGCCTTTAAGGCTAATTTATGGTGATGAACTCTTCAGGTTTTGCTTGTCTGAAAACCTCAGTATCTTTCCTTCATTTCTGAAGTATACTTTTTATGAGTAGCATGTTCTTAACTGGCTTTTTTTTTTTTTTTTTTCCTTTTCAGCATATTAAGTACATCATGACACTCCCTTTTGGCCTACAAATTTTCTGTTGAAAAATTTTCAGGCAGTCTTATGAAGGTTCCCTAGGATATAACAACTGTCATTTTAAAAATTTCTCTTCTTGTCTTTAACTTTTAACAATGTAATTATAAAGAGTAATGGTGTGAGCCATCTCATTTGAAACTCTCTCTGCTTCCAGGAGATGGACATCTGTTTCCTTCTCCAGTTTAAGGAATTTTTCAGCCATAAGTTCTTTAAATAATTTTTTGCCCTTTTCTCTCTTGTATTCCTCTCAGAGCTCTGTAATGCAAATGTCTGTCCACTTGAGGTCCCATAAGTCCCCTAAGCTATCTACATGCATGGAAGCCAGTGAGACCCAAACTTGGGCAATTGATGAAAACACATGCATCAAACAATATGAATAAAAGAAGCCTGAAAATACAAAAAAAATCAATATAGAGACATCACTGATGACCTTAGTGTGTACAATTTCAATGAGATGTTATGATTGCCATGTACTGTAAGTTGAGATTCAACCTGAATGCAATGGTGCATACAGAGCGTGATTCCAAGCAGACAGAAAAAAATGTATGGGCAGAGTTCTCAAGAGATGGCAGAATAAAAACAACTTGAGCTCACCTCTTCTCATGAGCATGCCAAAACCAGAACTAACTGCTTACAATCATTGAAAAAGACTGGAACCTAAATAAAGGTAATTTACCATCAAAAACATGAAGATTAAGCCCAATCAGATGGTAGCAGGTGTGAATTCACAATACAATCAAGTCCCATATCCCCAAGGGTGAGTGACATGCAAACTGGTGGACAATGATATCACAGAAGTTCTTCTACAGGAGGGAGAGCTCTGAGCCTACAACAGGCTCCTCAGGTTGACAGTCTGGCATCCAGAGGAACACTCTGTGGGGGCTTGAGCACAGGTGCTCCACAGGACTGGGGAAAACAGAGATTCCACTCTTGGAAGATGCACAAAAGGTCTTGTGCTTACCAGGACCCAGGGCAAAAGTAATGACCTCATAAAAACCTAGATCAGACATAGCTTCTTGTCTAGAACATCTCCTGGGGAGGTGTGGGGGAGCTGTGGTTCATTTTGAGAACAAGGACACTGGTGGCAGAGGTATTGGAGAATATTCATTGGAATCAGCTATCATGGCAGCTGTCATTTTGGGGAGGAAGACCTGACTCAGCCTACTCCCAGTGCTGAGATGCATCAAATCAAACAACTAATAGGGCAGGAACACAGTCCAACCCATCAGGAGGCCTAAAGTCTTCTTGAGCACATACCTACCCCCTAAAAAATCCCCTTGGAATGGCCCATCAGAGGGACAAGACACAACTCTACTCAGTAGTGGACAGGAAATAGTCCTTCCCACCAGGAAGCCTGCACAAACATCTTAAACAGCCTCATCCAACAGAGGGAAGACAGCAGAAGCAAGAATATTATGATCTGGCACCTTGTGGGACCTGCTGGCCCTTGGCCCTTTCATGATGAGAGGGGAATGTATTGATGGGACACATAGGACATCTCCTAGAGTGGGCCATTTGTCCAAGGTTGAGAAAAATAACTAACCCTCCACATATATAAAAATACAAATATCAATCTAGATCAAATGAGATGGCAGAGGAATATGTTTCGGATGAAGGAATAAGATTAAACCCAGAAAAGAGTCAAATGATGTGTAAATAAACACTGAAAAAGAGTTCAGAGTAATAATTATAAAGATAGCCTAAACCTTGGGAAAAGAATGGACACATAGAGGAAGAAATTGGAAGATGTCTTTAGCAAAGAGCTAGAAAATGTAAAGAATAACCAGAGTTGAAGAATCCAACAGTTGAAATGAAAAACACACTAGAAAAAATAAGTACTAGAATAAACAAGGCAGAAGTGAGCTGGAAGACAGAGTGGTGATAAGTTAGCTGGAAGATAGAGTGGAGGAAATCACTGTCACAGAATAGAATAAAGAAAAAAGAATGAAAAGAAATGAGAGCAGCTTAAGAGATCTGGGACAAAGTCATATGCACCAACATACCCATTACCATACATACCCATAGGGGTCCCAGAAGGAAAAGAGAAAGAAAAAATACCTGAGAAAATATTTGAAGAGGTAATAGTTGAAAAACTCCCCAACATGGGAAAGAAAGCAGGCACCCAAGTCCAGGAAGTACAGAGAGTTCCATACAGGATTAATCAAAGGAAGAACACACTAAGAAAACAGTAATAAAAATAACAAAAATTAAAAGACAAAGAAAAAACATTAAAAGCAACAAGGGTGATTGATTGCTGTTGTTCACAAATAAAAACAATAATTTACAGGGAAATTATCGTAAGATTATCAGCTGATTTGTCATCAGAAACTCCAGGCCAGAAGGAAGTGGCACAACCTATTTAATGTGATGAAAGAGAAAAACCTACAACCAAGAATACTCTACCCAGCAAGGTTCTGATTAAGATTTAATGGAGAAATAAAAAACTTTATAGATAAGCAAGCTAAAAGAGTCTAGGGCCATAAAACTAGCTTTACAACCGATACTAAAGGAAATTATCTTGGCCAAAACTAGAAACAAAGTTATAAAATGGGAAAGCTCACTGGTAAAGGTAGACATACAATAGATGTAGGAAATGAGCCACAAGCAAATATGATATCTAAGCTAGTTATTGTGGTAGAAGGAGAGTACAGAAGCTAGATATTTGAAATGCATTTAAAATTGAGTGATCAGCAACTTAAAACCATTATACATATACACACACACACAGAGAGACTCTTTTAACAAATCCTCATGGTAAGTGCAAATCAAAATAAAAAAAATCAATATAGAGACATCACTGATGACCTTAGTGTGTACAATTTCAATGAGATGTTATGATTGCCATGTACTGTAAGTTGAGATTCAACCTGAATGCAATGGTGCATACAGAGCGTGATTCCAAGCAGACAGAAAAAAATGTATGGGCAGAGTTCTCAAGAGATGGCAGAATAAAAACAACTTGAGCTCACCTCTTCTCATGAGCATGCCAAAACCAGAACTAACTGCTTACAATCATTGAAAAAGACTGGAACCTAAATAAAGGTAATTTACCATCAAAAACATGAAGATTAAGCCCAATCAGATGGTAGCAGGTGTGAATTCACAATACAATCAAGTCCCATATCCCCAAGGGTGAGTGACATGCAAACTGGTGGACAATGATATCACAGAAGTTCTTCTACAGGAGGGAGAGCTCTGAGCCTACAACAGGCTCCTCAGGTTGACAGTCTGGCATCCAGAGGAACACTCTGTGGGGGCTTGAGCACAGGTGCTCCACAGGACTGGGGAAAACAGAGATTCCACTCTTGGAAGATGCACAAAAGGTCTTGTGCTTACCAGGACCCAGGGCAAAAGTAATGACCTCATAAAAACCTAGATCAGACATAGCTTCTTGTCTAGAACATCTCCTGGGGAGGTGTGGGGGAGCTGTGGTTCATTTTGAGAACAAGGACACTGGTGGCAGAGGTATTGGAGAATATTCATTGGAATCAGCTATCATGGCAGCTGTCATTTTGGGGAGGAAGACCTGACTCAGCCTACTCCCAGTGCTGAGATGCATCAAATCAAACAACTAATAGGGCAGGAACACAGTCCAACCCATCAGGAGGCCTAAAGTCTTCTTGAGCACATACCTACCCCCTAAAAAATCCCCTTGGAATGGCCCATCAGAGGGACAAGACACAACTCTACTCAGTAGTGGACAGGAAATAGTCCTTCCCACCAGGAAGCCTGCACAAACATCTTAAACAGCCTCATCCAACAGAGGGAAGACAGCAGAAGCAAGAATATTATGATCTGGCACCTTGTGGGACCTGCTGGCCCTTGGCCCTTTCATGATGAGAGGGGAATGTATTGATGGGACACATAGGACATCTCCTAGAGTGGGCCATTTGTCCAAGGTTGAGAAAAATAACTAACCCTCCACATATATAAAAATACAAATATCAATCTAGATCAAATGAGATGGCAGAGGAATATGTTTCGGATGAAGGAATAAGATTAAACCCAGAAAAGAGTCAAATGATGTGTAAATAAACACTGAAAAAGAGTTCAGAGTAATAATTATAAAGATAGCCTAAACCTTGGGAAAAGAATGGACACATAGAGGAAGAAATTGGAAGATGTCTTTAGCAAAGAGCTAGAAAATGTAAAGAATAACCAGAGTTGAAGAATCCAACAGTTGAAATGAAAAACACACTAGAAAAAATAAGTACTAGAATAAACAAGGCAGAAGTGAGCTGGAAGACAGAGTGGTGATAAGTTAGCTGGAAGATAGAGTGGAGGAAATCACTGTCACAGAATAGAATAAAGAAAAAAGAATGAAAAGAAATGAGAGCAGCTTAAGAGATCTGGGACAAAGTCATATGCACCAACATACCCATTACCATACATACCCATAGGGGTCCCAGAAGGAAAAGAGAAAGAAAAAATACCTGAGAAAATATTTGAAGAGGTAATAGTTGAAAAACTCCCCAACATGGGAAAGAAAGCAGGCACCCAAGTCCAGGAAGTACAGAGAGTTCCATACAGGATTAATCAAAGGAAGAACACACTAAGAAAACAGTAATAAAAATAACAAAAATTAAAAGACAAAGAAAAAACATTAAAAGCAACAAGGGTGATTGATTGCTGTTGTTCACAAATAAAAACAATAATTTACAGGGAAATTATCGTAAGATTATCAGCTGATTTGTCATCAGAAACTCCAGGCCAGAAGGAAGTGGCACAACCTATTTAATGTGATGAAAGAGAAAAACCTACAACCAAGAATACTCTACCCAGCAAGGTTCTGATTAAGATTTAATGGAGAAATAAAAAACTTTATAGATAAGCAAGCTAAAAGAGTCTAGGGCCATAAAACTAGCTTTACAACCGATACTAAAGGAAATTATCTTGGCCAAAACTAGAAACAAAGTTATAAAATGGGAAAGCTCACTGGTAAAGGTAGACATACAATAGATGTAGGAAATGAGCCACAAGCAAATATGATATCTAAGCTAGTTATTGTGGTAGAAGGAGAGTACAGAAGCTAGATATTTGAAATGCATTTAAAATTGAGTGATCAGCAACTTAAAACCATTATACATATACACACACACAGAGAGAGACTCTTTTAACAAATCCTCATGGTAAGTGCAAATCAAAATCAATGCGGTATTGTAAAGTAAAGTAACAACAAAACTAAAAAAAAAAAACAAACATGTTAGATATACTCACAAAAAAGAAAAAGAAATGCAATTGCAACTTTAAATATAGTCATCAAACCACAAGAGAAGAAAACAAAAGAAATAAGTGGGGAAAGATCTACAAAGATAAATCCAAAACAATTAACAAATGTGTGCTCTGCTGTGTTAAGTCATTTCAATCATGTTCAACTCTTTGCAACTCTATGAACTGTGGCCTGCCACGCTCCTCTCTCCATGGGATTCTCCAGGCAAGAATACTAGAGTGGGTTGCTATGCCATTCTCCAGGGGATCTTCCTGACCCAAGGAATCGAACCTTCATCTCTACATCTCCTGTGTTGGCAGGCAGGTTCTTTACCACTAGTGCCACTTGAGAAGCCCAGTTAACATATATTTACATTAAATGTAAATGAATTAAATGTTCCAACCAAAATGCATACACTGGCTGAATGGATACAAAAATAAGAGCCATAAAATGGCTGTCTATAAGAGATCCACTTCAGATCTAGGGACATATACAGACTGAAAGTGAAGGGACGGAAAATGTATTTAATACAAAAAGAAATGAAAAGAAAACAGCTGGAGTAGCAATGCTCATATCAGACAAAGCAGACTTTAAAGACTGTTACAAGGGACAAGAAAGGACATTACATAATGACCAAGGGGTCAATCCAATAAGATATAACAACTGTGAATATTTATGCAGCCAACATAGAAGCACTTAAATACACAAGGCAAATGTTAATAAACATAAAGGAAATTGGCAGTGACACAATAATAGTGGGGGACATAATATCCCACTTACAACAATGGACAGAGCATCCAGACAAAATTCAATAAAGAAACACAAGCCTTAATGACACATTAGACCAGATGGACTTAATTGACACACTATAGAGCATTCCATCCAAAGGCAGTAGAATGCACATTTATTTCAAATGCATATGGAACATCCTCCAGGATAGGTTACATACTGAACCACAAAACAAGCCTGAGTAAATTTAAGAAAACTGAAATAATATCAAGCAACTTTCCCAGTCACAATACTTGAAATTAGAAGTCAACCACAAGAAAAAAAGAAAACTGCAAAAACACAAATACATGGAGGCTAAATAATATGCTGCTAATCAACCAATAGACCAGTGAAGAAATCGAGGAGAAAATTAAAAAATGCCTAGAAGGAAATGAAAACATGCTGAAACATCATGAACACCATTAAAACATGATGATCTAAAACCTACAGGACACAGCAGAAGCAGTTCTAAGGTTGAAATTGATAGCAATAAAACCTTACCACAGGAAACAAGAAAAATCTCAAATAAACCAAATCTTACACCTAAAACAACTAGGTGCTCAGTCACTCAGTTATGTCCAACTCTACACAGTCCCATGAACTATGGAATCATCTGTCTATAGAATTTTCCAGGCAAGAATACTGGAGTAGGTTACCATTTCCTACCCCATAAAGCAACTAGAGAAAAAAAGAATCAACAAACCTGAAATTAGTAAAAGGAAAGAAATCACAAGATCAGAGTAAAAATAAATGAAATGGAGATGAAGAAAACAATAAGAAAGAACAGTGAAATTAAGATGCTGGTTCTTCCAAAAGAATAACAAAATTGATAGATCTTTACAAAGACTCATCAAGAAAAAAAATGGGAGATGGCCAAAGTCAATAAAATTAGAAATGAAAAGAAGTTACAAATGATACTACAGAAATACAAAAGACTATAAGAGAGTACTATGCCAACAAAATAGATAATCTAAAAGAAATAAACAAATTCTTAAAAAGGTACAATTTCCTAAGACTAAACCATGAAGAAACGTAAAATATGAACAGATCAATCATAAGTACTGCGATTGTAATGGTGATTTTAAAAACTCCCAACAAACAAAAGCCCAGGACCAAATGGCTTCATTGGTGAAATCTATTAAACATTTAGAGAAGGTTTGACATTTACCCTTCTGAAGCTATTTAAAAATATTGCAAAGTCACACTCTCAAACTCATTCTATGAGGCCACCATTACCCTGACACCAAAACCAGACAAAGATAGCAAAGGAAAAAAAATAAATTACAGGTCAATATCACTAATGAATGTGGAGGCAAAAATACTCAACAAAATTCTAGCATACTAAATCCAACCTATATTAAAAGGATCAAACCCCATGATCAGTGGGATTTATCCCATGAATGCAAGAAGTTTTCAGTATCCACATATTAGTGTGAAATGCAACAATAACAAACTGAAGAATAAAAACCATGTGATCATCTCAGTAGATATAGAAAAAGTTTCTGATAAAATTCAACATCCATTATGATAAAAATTCTCCAGAAGGTGTACATAGATGGAATATACCTAAACTTAATAAGAACTGTATATGACAAACCAACTGCTAACATCACACTCAATGGTAACAAGCTGAAGGCATTTCCTTTAAGATCAAGAATAAGACAAGGAGGTCCACTGTTAACAATTTATTCAGCTTAATTTTGGAAGTCCTAGCTACAACAACCACAGAAGAAAAAGATATAAAAGAAGCACAAATTGTAAATGAAAAAGTAGACCTATCACTGTTTACATAATAATATACATTAGTTCAGTTCAGCCACTCAATCATGGTCGACTCTGTGACCCCATGAACTGCAGCATGCCAGGCTTCCCTGTCCATCACCAACTTCCAAGATTTACTCAAACTCGTGTCCATTGAGTCAGTGATGCCATCCAGCCATCTCATCCTCTGTCCTCTCCTCCTTCTGCCTTCAATCTTTCCCAGCATCAGGGTCATTTCACATGAGTCAGTTCTTTGCATCAGGTGGCCAAATTATTGGAGTTTCAGTTTCAACACCAGTCTTTCCAATGAACATTCAGGATTGATCGCCTTTAGAATGGACTGGTTGAGTCTCCTTGCAATCCAAGTGATGCTCAAGAGTCTTCTCCAACTGCTGCTGCTGCTGCTGCTAAGTTACTTCAGTCGTGTCCGACTCTGTGCGACCCCATAGATGGCAGACCACCAGGCTCTGCCGTCCCTGGGATTCTCCAGGCAAGAACACTGGAGTGGGTTGCCATTTCCTTCTCCAATGCATGAAAGTGAAACGTGAAAGTGAAGTCGCTCAGTCATGTCCGACTCTTTGCACCCCATGGACTGAAGCCTACCATGATCCTCTGTCCCTGTGATTTTCCAGGCAAGAGTACTGGAGCGGGGTGCCATTGCCTTCTCCAACACCACAGTTCAAAAGCATCAATTCTTTGGTGCTCAGCTTTCTTTATAGTCCAACTCTCACATCCATACATGATTACCAGAAAAATCATAGCCTTGAATAGATGGACCTTTCTTGGCAAAGTAATGTCTCTTCTTTTTAATAAGCTATCTAGGTTGGTCATAATTTTTCTTCCAAGGAGTAAACATCTTTTAATTTTGTGAAAAAGTTGGCTTAAAGCTCAACATTCAGAAAACGAAGATCATGGCATCTGGTCCCATCACTTCATGGGAAATCTATGGGGAAACAGTGGAAACAATGTCAGACTTTATTTTTTGGGGCTCCAAAATCACTGCAGATGGTGACTGCAGCCATGAAATTAGAAGACACTTACTCCTTGGAAGAAAAATTATGACCTAGATAGCATTTTCAAAAGCAGAGACATTACTTTGCCGACTAAGGTCCGTCTAGTCAAGTCTATGGTTTTTCCTGTGGTCATGTATGGATGTGAGAGTTGGACTGTGAAGAAGGCTGAGCGCTGAAGAATTGATGCTTTTGAAGTGTGGTGTTGGAGAAGACTCTTGAGAGTCCCTTGGACTGCAAGGAGATCCAACCAGTCCATTCTGAAGGAGATCAACCCTGGGATTTCTTTGGAAGGAATGATGCTAAAGCTGAAACTCCAATATTTTGGCCACCTCATGCGAAGAGTTGACTCATTGGAAAAGACTCTGATGCTGGGAGGGATTGGGGGCAGGAGGAGAAGGGGACGACCGAGGATGAAATGGCTGGATGGCATCACTGACTCGATGGATGTGAGTCTGAGTGAACTCCGGGAGATGGTGATGAACAGGGAGGACTCGCGTGCTTGATTCATGGGGTCGCAAAGAGTCGGACATGACTGAGCGACTGAACTGGACTGAACTGAAAAATAAAGTCTGCCACTGTTTCCACTGTTTCTCCATCTATTTGCCATGAAGTGATGGGGCCAAATATTATGCTGTTAGTTTTTTGAATGTTGAGTTTTAAGCCAACTTTTTCTCTCTCCTCTTTCACTTTATCTAGAGGCTCTTTAGTTCTTCTTCAGTTTCTGCCATAAGTGTGGTGTCATCTACCTATCTGAAGCTATTGATATTACTCCCAACAATTTTGATTCCAGCTTGTGCTTCATCGACCCAGCGTTTCCCATGATGTACGCTGCGTATAAGTTAAATAAGCAGGGTGACAATATATAGCCTTGATGCACTCCATTCCCGATGGAAGCAGTCTGTTGTTCCATGTCCAGTTCTAACTGTTTCTTCCTGACCTGCATATAGACTTCTCATGAGGCAGGTCAGATGGTCTGGTATTCCCGTCTCTTTCAGAATTTTCCTCAGTTTGTTGTTATCCACACAGTCAACGGCTATGGCATAGTCAGTAAAGCAGAAAAGATGATTTTCTGGAACTCTCTCACTTTTTCGATGATCCGACAGATGCTGGCAATTTGATCTCTGCTTCCCCTCCCTTTTCTATATCCAGCTCAAACATTTGGAAGATCATGGTTCATGTACTGTTGAAGCCTGGCTTGGAGAATTTTGATCATTACTTTGCTAGCATGTGAGATGACTGCAATTGTGTGGTTGGCTGAATATTCTTTGTCAATGCCTTTTTTTGGGATTGGCATGAAAACACATTTTCCAGTCCTGTGGTCACTGCTTAATTTTCCAAATTTGCTGGCATATTGAGTGTAGCACTTTCACAGCATCATCTTTTAGAATCTGAAATACCTCAACTGAAATTCCATCACCTCCACTAGCTTTGTTTGTAGTGATGCTTCCTAATGCCCACTTGACTTCACATGCCAGGATTTCTGGCTCTAGGTGAGTGAACACACAATCGTGGTTATCTGGGTTGTGAAAATCTTTTTTTGTATAGTTTTTCTGTGTATCCTTGCCACCTCTTAATATCATCTGCTTCTGTTAGGTCCATACCATTTCTGTCCTTTATTATGCCCATCTTTGCATGAAATGTTTCCTTCAGTTCAGTTCAGTTCAGTCACTCAGTCGTGTCCGACTCTTTGCAACCCCAAGAATTGCAGCATGCCAGGCCTCCCTGTCCATCACCATCTTCCAGAGTTCACCCAGACTCACGTCCATCGAGTCCGTGATGCCATCCAGCCATCTCATCCTCGGTCGTTTACAGTCCATGGGGTCACAAAGAGTTGGACATTACTGATCACACACACAGCAGTCGTAGTTCAGTTCAGTTCAGTCGCTCAGTCGTGTCCAACTCTTTGCGACCCCATGAATCGCAGCACGCCAGGCCTCCCTGTTCATTACCATCTCTCGAAGTTCACTCAGACTCACATCCATCGAGTCCGTGATGCCATCCAGCCATCTCATCTTCGGTCGTCCCCTTCTCATCCTGCCCCCAATCCCTCCCAGCATCAGAGTCTTTTCCAATGAGTCAACTCTTCACATGAGGTGGCCAAAGTACTGGAGTTTCAGCTTTAGCATCATTCCTTCCAAAGAAATCCCAGGGTTGATCACCTTCAGAATGGACTGGTTGGATCTCCTTGCAGTCCAAGGGACTCTCAAGTGTCTTCTCCAGCACCATAGTTCAAAAGCATCAATTCTTCAGCACTCAGCCTTCTTCACAGTCCAACTCTCACATCCATATATGACCACAGGAAAAATCATAGCCTTGAATAGACGGACCTTAGTTGGCAAAGCAATGTCTCTGCTTTTGAGTATACTATCTAGGTTGGTCATAACTTTTCTTCCAAGGAGTAAGCATCTTTTAATTTCATGGCTGCAGTCACCATCTGCAGTGATTTTGGAGCCCCAAAAAATAAAGTCTGACACTGTTTCCACTGTTTCCCCATCTGTCTGTTTCCTTGGTATCTCTAATGTTCTTGAAGAGATCTCTAGTCTTTCCCATTCTATTGTTTTCATTGATTTTGCAATGATCACTGAGGAAGGCTTTCTTATCTCTTCTGACTATTCTTTGGAACTCTGTATTCAAATGGGTATATCTTTCCTTTTCTCCTTTGCATTTCATTTCTCTTCTTTACACAGCTATTTTTAAGGCCTCCTCAGGCAACCATTTTGCCTTTGTGCATTTCTTTTTCTTGGGGATGATCTTGATCATTGTCTCCTGTACAAAATCATGAAGTTCCATCCATAATTCCTCAGGCACTCTGTCTGTCAGATCCAATCCCTTGAATCTATTTGTCATTTCCACTGTATAATCATAACGGATTTGATTTAGGTCATATCTGAATGGCCTAGGGGTTCTCCCTACTCTCTTCAATTTTCGTCTGAATTTGGCAATAAGCAGTTCATTTTCTGATCCACAGTCAGCTCCTGGTCTTGTTTTTGCTGACTGCATATAGCTTCTCCATCTTTGGATGCAAAGAATATAGTCAGCCTGATTTCAGTACTGACCATCTGGTGATGGCCATGTATAGTCTTCTCTTGTGTCATTGGAAGAGGGTGTTTGCTATTACCAGTGAGTTCTCTTGGCAAAACTCTATTAGCCTTTGCCCTGCTTCATTCTGTACTCCAAGGCCAAATTTGCCTGTTACACCACATATCTCTTGACTTCCTACTTTTGCATTCCAGTTCCCTGTAATGATAAGGACATCTTTTTTGGGTGCTAGTTCTAGAAGGTCTTGTAGGTCTTCATAGAACTAATCAATTTCAGTTTCTTCAGCATTTCTGATCGGAGCATAGACTTGGATTACTGTGATATTAAATGGTTTGCATTGGAAATGAATAGAGATCATTCTGTCATTTTTGAGATTGCATCCAAGTACTGCATTTTGGACTCTTTTGTTGACTGTGATGTCTACTCCATTTCTTCTAAGGGATTCTTTCCCATAGTAGTAGATATAATGGTCATCTGAGTTAAATTCACCCATTCCAGTCCATTTTAGTTCACTGATTCCTAAAATGTCGATGTTCACTCTTGCCGTCTCCTGTTTGACCACTTCCAATTTGCCTTGATTCATGGACCCGACATTCCAGGTTCCTATGCAATATTGCTCTTTACAGCATTGGACTTTACTTCCATCACCAGTCACATCCACGACTGCATGTGGTTTTTGCTTTGGGTACATCTCTTCATTACTTCTTCACTTATTTCTCCACTGATCTCCAGTAGCATATTTGGCACCTACCGACCTGATGAGTTCATCTTTCAGTGTCTCATCTTTTTGCCTTTTCCTAGGGGCCCTTGCCTTTTCATGGGACTCTCATGGCAAGAATATTTCATTGGTTTGCCATTCCCTTCTCCAGTGGATCATGTTTTGTCAGAACTCTCCACTCTGACCCGCCGTCTTGGGTGGCCCTACGTAGCATGGCTCATAGTTTCTTTGAGTTAGGCAAGGCTCTGGTGCATGTGATCAGATTGGTTAGTTTTCTGTGACTGTGGTTTTCATTATGTCTGCCCTATGATGGAGAAGGATAAGAGGTTTATGGAACATTCCTGATGGGAGAGACTGAGAGGGAAATTGGGTCTTGTTCTGATGGGCAAGGTCATAATGAGTAAATCTTTAATCCAATTTTCTCTTAATGTGGGGAGCTGTGTTCCCTCCCTGATATTTGATCTGAGGCCAATCTGTGGAGGAGGCAATGAAGATAATGTCAAACTCCTTCATAAGGTCACATGCACATACTGCTGCACACAATGTCCCCATCCCTGAAGCAGGACATGGCCAATTCACGCCTCCACCAGGGACTCCTGTACACTCATGGGCAAGTTGTGGCCAGTCTCTTGTGGAGTCACTGCTAATTTCTCCTGGGTCCTAGAGCACACAAGGTTTTGTTTGTGCCCTCCAAGAGTCAGGTTCCCAGACTCTGGGAAGTTCTGGGGGCTCTATGGTGGGGATAATGGGGACCTCCTCCAAGAGGGCTTCTGCCATACCCAGGTCTACCACACACAGAACCCCTGCCCCTGGATCAGTCCACTGCTGATCCATACCTCTGTACATTATGTACTACATAATACATAATGCTCCCTGGAGAAGGAAATGGCAATCCACTCCAGTATTCTTGCCTGGAGAATCCCATGGACGGAGAAGCCTAGTAGGTTACAGTCCACCGGGTCGCAAAGAGTCGGACACGACTGAGCGACTTCACCTTCACCAATACATAATGCTATACACAGAAAATTCTAAAGTACTACTAGAAAAATCCCAGAACTCATCAATAAATTTGATAAAGTTTCAGACACAAAGTGAATACATAGAAATCTGTTGCATTTCTATTCACTAACAAAAAAATCAGTCAGTGCAGTTCAATTCAGTCACTTAGTCATGTCCGACTGTTTGCGACCCCATGAATTGCAACACGCCAGGCCTCCCTGTCCATCACCAACTCCCATCAGGCACTCTGTCTGTCAGATCCAATCCCTTGAATCTATTTGTCATTTCCACTGTATAATCATAACGGATTTGATTTAGGTCATATCTGAATGGCCTAGGGGTTCTCCCTACTCTCTTCAATTTTCGTCTGAATTTGGCAATAAGCAGTTCATTTTCTGATCCACAGTCAGCTCCTGGTCTTGTTTTTGCTGACTGCATATAGCTTCTCCATCTTTGGATGCAAAGAATATAGTCAGCCTGATTTCAGTACTGACCATCTGGTGATGGCCATGTATAGTCTTCTCTTGTGTCATTGGAAGAGGGTGTTTGCTATTACCAGTGAGTTCTCTTGGCAAAACTCTATTAGCCTTTGCCCTGCTTCATTCTGTACTCCAAGGCCAAATTTGCCTGTTACACCACATATCTCTTGACTTCCTACTTTTGCATTCCAGTTCCCTGTAATGATAAGGACATCTTTTTTGGGTGCTAGTTCTAGAAGGTCTTGTAGGTCTTCATAGAACTAATCAATTTCAGTTTCTTCAGCATTTCTGATCGGAGCATAGACTTGGATTACTGTGATATTAAATGGTTTGCATTGGAAATGAATAGAGATCATTCTGTCATTTTTGAGATTGCATCCAAGTACTGCATTTTGGACTCTTTTGTTGACTGTGATGTCTACTCCATTTCTTCTAAGGGATTCTTTCCCATAGTAGTAGATATAATGGTCATCTGAGTTAAATTCACCCATTCCAGTCCATTTTAGTTCACTGATTCCTAAAATGTCGATGTTCACTCTTGCCGTCTCCTGTTTGACCACTTCCAATTTGCCTTGATTCATGGACCCGACATTCCAGGTTCCTATGCAATATTGCTCTTTACAGCATTGGACTTTACTTCCATCACCAGTCACATCCACGACTGCATGTGGTTTTTGCTTTGGGTACATCTCTTCATTACTTCTTCACTTATTTCTCCACTGATCTCCAGTAGCATATTTGGCACCTACCGACCTGATGAGTTCATCTTTCAGTGTCTCATCTTTTTGCCTTTTCCTAGGGGCCCTTGCCTTTTCATGGGACTCTCATGGCAAGAATATTTCATTGGTTTGCCATTCCCTTCTCCAGTGGATCATGTTTTGTCAGAACTCTCCACTCTGACCCGCCGTCTTGGGTGGCCCTACGTAGCATGGCTCATAGTTTCTTTGAGTTAGGCAAGGCTCTGGTGCATGTGATCAGATTGGTTAGTTTTCTGTGACTGTGGTTTTCATTATGTCTGCCCTATGATGGAGAAGGATAAGAGGTTTATGGAACATTCCTGATGGGAGAGACTGAGAGGGAAATTGGGTCTTGTTCTGATGGGCAAGGTCATAATGAGTAAATCTTTAATCCAATTTTCTCTTAATGTGGGGAGCTGTGTTCCCTCCCTGATATTTGATCTGAGGCCAATCTGTGGTGGAGGCAATGAAGATAATGTCAAACTCCTTCATAAGGTCACATGCACATACTGCTGCACACAATGTCCCCATCCCTGAAGCAGGACATGGCCAATTCACGCCTCCACCAGGGACTCCTGTACACTCATGGGCAAGTTGTGGCCAGTCTCTTGTGGAGTCACTGCTAATTTCTCCTGGGTCCTAGAGCACACAAGGTTTTGTTTGTGCCCTCCAAGAGTCAGGTTCCCAGACTCTGGGAAGTTCTGGGGGCTCTATGGTGGGGATAATGGGGACCTCCTCCAAGAGGGCTTCTGCCATACCCAGGTCTACCACACACAGAACCCCTGCCCCTGGATCAGTCCACTGCTGATCCATACCTCTGTACGTTATGTACTACATAATACATAATGCTATACACAGAAAATTCTAAAGTACTACTAGAAAAATCCCAGAACTCATCAATAAATTTGATAAAGTTTCAGACACAAAGTGAATACATAGAAATCTGTTGCATTTCTATTCACTAACAAAAAAATCAGTCAGTGCAGTTCAATTCAGTCACTTAGTCATGTCCGACTGT
>SJYT01016833.1:516058-534891 GCA_006410635.1 Cephalophus harveyi
CTCGATGGATGTGAGTCTGAGTGAACTCCGAGAGATGGTGATGGACAGGGAGGCCTGGCGTGCTGCGATTCATGGGGTCTCAAAGAGTCGGACACGACTGAGCGACTGAACTGAACTGAACTGAGACAATAGATAAGATGAAATCAAATTAAATGTTCAGTGTCTACATTAAAATTTTAAACACTTTAGTAAGCATATTAAAATTTACTTGAATAAGAGAAAAGTTAATAAATAATACTGTGTTAAGGGATCAATTAAAATAATCATAAAACTGGAGTATTTGTGATTAAAATTACATCATATCTTGCAAGGAAAAATGATTGGGAAACATGAAAGAAGACTGGGAAACACTGAGGATTATTGCAATAATGCAAGGGATACATGGGGTCTTCATTCATGATTCTATTTTAAGGCCACACCCAATTAAACTCTCTGAGATATTCAAAGTGAATATATAATCTTAAATAAACATTAGTCAAGCTAGAAGTCATAAAATAAGCTATTCAACACAAAAATTTTCAGACCAAACAAAAGCCTTAGGTGTTTGGAGAGAAGTAGATAGTAAATATCTAAGCACAAAAAAATGAAATGGACTATAGACTCTGTTATAGACGATATAGCGCTAAAATAGGTCAATAAACCCAAGAACCGGTTCTTTACAAAACAGAAAAACCTCCAGAAAAAGATATAAAAATAAAAAGGAAACCTTTTATGCAATTTGCATATTTTTTCACAATTACACCCCACATTTGTATTTTGTTTATTTGGGTATTAGCGACACAAGGGGGGAAAACCAACAATGAAATAAAATAGAATTAATCACTGATTCTTCAGCAGTACACTTTCATCATCAGTCTATCTTCTCCCCTTTCATCTGTCTCAATAAACACACCAAACATATTAATCAGTCTGCTCACAGATTTCATAAAAAGTGGCTAATTATCTCTTCTATTAACAGTTGCCAGGATTTTGATCAAGAGTTGGTTGTTCAGAATAATTAATATTTAAATATGCTGCTTTTTTCCCAGTTGAAACCAAGTTTGGAATAATATGTTTGAGAAAAACATACAGGAAAGCACATAGAGATGACCATTTTATTTCCAACAACATTTCTGGATCTCACTTAAATAATGCTATTCTGCATTCCTTTAAATATGATATTTCCCATTAAATCAATCTTTCCCTTCCTATGCTGCTGCTAAGTCACTTCAGTCGTGTCCAACTCTATGTGACCCCATAGACGGCAGCCTACCAGGCTCCCTCGTCCCTGGGATTCTCCAGGCAAGAACACTGGAGTGGGGTGCCATTTCCTTCTCCAATGTATGAAGGTGAAAAGTGAAAGTGAAGTCGCTCAGTCGTGTCCGACTCTTAGCGACCCCATGGACTGCAGCCCTCCGTCATGGGATTTTCCAGGCAAGAGTACTGGAGTGGGGTGCCATTGCCTTCTCCTCCCTTCCTATAAATCCCTTCAATTTCCTTTTAAAATTACATGTTCTAATCTTTCTTAAGCTTCATTTCATTTTGTTACCTATGTGACAAATTCTGCAGTTTGCCTAAGGCCTATTTCTTCTTGATTTCTATCAAGGTATTGCTCCACCTACCTGAATGTTGTTGAAAGCACTATGCAGCCATGATTAATGTAATTAAGCCCATAATCTGACAGTCATTAAATCCCCGCTTCCCTAGTTGAGGATGCAGACAGACCATTGAGTCAATCAGCAGGAACAACCTGCAACCTTGACTGGCTTGATTTCAGTAGTCAGCAGGTAAGAGTAAGCTGACATTTTGTTAAGGAATATTGCAATGATTTTTATCAATTTACAGAAAGCCTTCAAGTTGCTTTTATGTGTAATGGCATTAAGGAAATGCAAGAAGATTTGTTTTCCTTCTTTCTTTATGCATCACTTCTCTTTATCTCCTGGAAGAATCTGATGCATCCCAACTCTTCTTGAGACCACCTTACTGTTTTCTTCTACATCTGTGTGCTTAGTCACTCAGTTGTGTCTGACTCTTCATGACCCTATCGACTGTAGCCCTCCAGGCTCCTCTGTCCATGGGGATTCTCCAGGCCAGAATACTAGAGTGGGTTACCATGCCTTACTCCAGGGGATCTTCCCAACCCAGGTATCGAACCCAGATCTCCTGCATTGCAGGCATATTCTTTTCTGTCTGAACCACCAGGGAAGCCCCTTCTACATTTGTAGCAACATCTAAAGAATAATCTAAGAATCTGAAGTCTTCCTCACTCATTAGACTTAAATCTGTTAGCATCTTTAAGTGTCTGAATCTTGAAGTCATGTGTTCAGGATTATAAAGTTACAGAAATTAGGCAATTTATGTATTATTGGAACTTCAGAACAAACATGCTTAGTGGGATTGAGACTAAGCTTCCACTGCCTTGCATATAATATCCCTGAACTGTCCCTGTTTTAGGAACCACTGGAGCCAGGATTGGTGTGAGAAGATGCAAAAAGATATCAGGAGACTGTTTTGACCACCTTCTGGGACATTCTTTCTTTTCTCCCCTTTCTACCCCTGGAGACACAGAAACTATGACCACAGAAGCTACTTTGTGCTTGCTTGTATGTTAAGTCGATTCAGTCCTGTCTGACTCTTTGTGAACTCATAGACCATAGCCAGGCATACTTCTCTGTCCATGGGATTCTCCAGGCAAGAATATTGGCCTGGGTTGCCATTCCCTTCTCCAGAGGATCTTCTAGACCCAGGGATGGGAACTGCGCCTCTTAAATCTCCTGCATTGGCAGGCAGGTTTTTTACCACTAGCGCCACCTGGAAAGTTACTTTAGGTGATAGGTGAAGTCGCTCAGTCGTGTCCGACTCTTTGCGACCCCGTGGACTGTAGGCTTCTCTGTCCGTGGGATTCTCCAGGCAAGAATACTGGAGTGGATTGCCATTTCCTTCTCCAGGGAATCTTCCCGACCCAGGGATCGAACCCGGGTCTCCCGCATTGGAGGCAGACGCTTTAACCTCTGAGCCACCAGGGAAGCCTGAACCCTTTTCCCTTAGCTATATCACCAACCTAACTGGGGTTTGGTTTGCTTCTGCAGCAACATTTCACAACTTCAGTACTTTTACATTTTGAGCCAGATGGCCTTTGCTGTGGGTCTTTGCTGTGTGGCTGTCCTGTGCATTGAAGGATGTTTAAAGGCATCCTGTAGCCTCCATCCACTAGATGCCACTGCACCTACAATCTCTCTCCCAGCTGAGATGTGACACGAAAAAAAAAAATTTTAAGTCCCCATATATCTCCATTTTTCTCTTGAAAACAAAACTAATCCTAGTTGCAAAATTCTGCTCTACATCATGGTGGAATCATCTCGCATTTTTTGCTTCACATCTTGATCATTCTACCATAACTTAAACCACATGTAGTATGTCCATCACAGCTACAGATCTGATAAAGACTGATAAAGATCGGATAAAGATAAAAATCTGATAAACTCAAAGGCATCTTCTCTTGGATGCCTGGGCCAAGGAGCAATAGGAGCCTAATATGACATAAATCTAAATTTGGGGGAAAGCCAAGGAAAATCTGAATAAAGAATTCCAACTGTTGGCGAGTGAGGAGTCCACTTTTTTGTCAATGAAAACAAAAACTGTTTATTGAGTATCACTAAGCATAAGGAATGGTCATGAGCAAGAGAAAAATCCATTCTTGCAATTTACTTATTAAAGACTTATTTTTAGAGCTTGTGTGGGTAAAGAGCTTTCTGGCAATGACTAAAAGACGTCCAGTACATAATAGCCATTTGACACAAATGAGAATTCCAAAGTTATAAAGCCAAGTAGGGAGAGAAATACATATTATCTTTATACATATTATTGTTGTTCAGTCTCTCAGTCATGTCTGACTCTTTGTGACCTCATGGACTGCAGCATGACATGCTTACCTGTCCTTCACTGTCTCCTGAAGTTCGCTCAAACTCATGTCCATTAAGTTGGTGAAGCCATCCAACCAACTCATCCTCTGTCATCCCCTTCTCCTCCCGCCTTCAATCTTTACCACAAGCAGGGTCTTGTCTAATGAGTCAGCTCTTTCCATCAGGTGGCCAAAGCAATGGAGCTTCAGGTACAGCATCAGTCTTTTCAATGAATGTTCAGGATTGTAGGAGAGAAACACATACTATGACTATACATTAATACTTACTTTATTTTATCATGTGTTTAGCTACTATGCTGTGAGATAATTTTTGTGCATTATTATGCATGTTTCTAATTAACTTTTTTGGTAATTTAATTAATTTTAATACACACATAATTAATCCTCACAGTTTGTGACTTATAAAAGGCTTAAAGAAACTTGGTAGTGATCTCCTAGAGTGGTGTCTCTCTCTTTCTCTCTTTGAATGGAAGCAAATCAACTGGGAATCATGTTAATAATTCTGATTCTGAAGATTTGGGCAGGACTTGAGATTCTGTGTTTCTAAGATTCTCCCAGGTGATGCAACACCAGATTTAATGGTTCAAGCACAACTCTAGAAGCAGTGAAACCTTATAATCCTTTGACCTAAGTGTGTTAGTGTTAGTCACTCAGCTGTGTCTGACTCTTGCTGATTCATGGGCTGCAGCCAACCAAGCTCCTTTGTCCATAGAATTCTTCAGGCAAGAATACTGGAATAGGTTGCCACTTCTTTCTCCAAGGGTTCTTCCTGACTCAGGGATCGAACCCAGGTCTCCTGTATTGCACGTGGAGTCTTTACCATCTGAACCAACAGGTAAGGCCTTGGATTACTTCAAAGTTTCGAGTCACTTCAAAGTTTTGCAGGAGTGTCATGAGCGGTGCCAGATTTAAGGAAGGGAAGCATTCAATTTTAAAGTCAAGATTTCAAATATTAAAATGATGTTTTCCACAAAAGATGTTGAAAACTCCTCTCATAGTAAATAAAACACAAAATGAAGGCAGCTTCCAAAGCTGAAGAATCCTGATGGAAGACAGCCCTGGGAAAGAAAGCCTGAGGGCTGCTATCCTCAAAAGTCCCTTCAAGAGGCATCAGATAAAGCCTGACATTCTCTGCATTCTAGATTAGAATAAGGGATATAACACAAAAAGCTACCATTTTAGTGAGTCAGAATACAGATCACAGGAGGAATTTACAGAAGGCAATTCAATTTTGTTCATCACAGGGACTAACGACACCTGCTGGCATTCACTGAGTGCAAAAGAACTGGGAGATTATATGGACAGTTACTGTTCATTATCTATATTTTATTGTATTCAACCAAATACAGTATTTAAAAAACAGTTAATATTCTAGGATCTGAGTAAAAATATTTTCAACTACCATTTTCACAGAGTGCTAAGATAAACAACTACAATAGTTTTATATTAATATAAAATATATACCAAAATTGGGCTTCCCTGGTGGCTCAGATGGCAAAGCACCTGTCTGCAATGCGGGAGACCTAGGTTCTATTCCTGGGTCGGGAAGATCCCCTGGAGAAGGAAATGGCAATCCACTCCAGCACTCTTGCCTGGAAAATCCCATGGACAGAGGAGTCTGATAGGCTACAGTTCATGGGGTCGCAAAAAGTCGGACACGACTGAGCGACTTCACTTTCACTTTCACTATAATAACTATATAATATGGGCTTCCCTGATGCATTAGATAGTAAAGAGTTTGCATGAAATATGTGAGACCTGGGTTCAATCTCTGGATTAGGAAGGTTCCCTGGAAAAGTGCTTACTTAACTGCTTTGCAGAGTACATCATGAGAAATGCTGGGCTGAAAGAAGCACAAGCTGGAATCAAGATTGTCAGGAGAAATATCAATAACCTCAGATATGCAGATGACACCACCCTTATTGCAGAAAGTGAAGAGGAACTAAAGAGCCTCTTGATGAAAGTTAAAGAGGAGAGTGAAAAAGTTGGCTTAAAACTCAACATTCAGAAAACGAAGATCATGGCATCTGGTCCCATCACTTCATGGCAAATAGATGGGGAAACAGTGGAAAAAGTGTCAAACTTTATTTTTCTGGGCCCCGAAATCAGTGAAGATGGTGATTGCAGTCATGAAATAAAAGACACTTACTCCTTGGAAGGAAAGTTATGACCAACCTAGACAGCATTTTCAAAAGCAGAGACATTGCTTTGCCAACAAAGGTCCGTCTAGTCAAGGCTATGGTTTATTCCAGTATTCATGTATGGATGTGAGAGTTGGGCTGTGAAGAAAGCTGAGTGCTGAAGAATTGATGCTTTTGAACTGTGTTGTTGGAGAAGACTCTTGAGAGTCCCTTGGACTGCAAGGGGATCCAACCAGTCCATCCTAAAGGAGATCAGTCCTGGGTATTCATTGGAAGGACTGATGTTGAAGCTGAAACTCTAATGCTTTGACCATCTGATGTGAAGAGCTGACTCATTTGAAAAGACCCTGATGCTGGGAAAGATTCAGGGCAGAAGGAGAAGGGGCAACAGGATGAGATGGTTGGATGGCATCACCGACTCAATGGACTTGGGTTTGGGTAGACTCCGGCAGTTGGTGATGGACAGTGAGGCCTGGCTGTGGTTCATGGGGTTGCAAAGGGTCGCACATGACTGAGTGACTGAACTGAACTGGAGAAGTGACTGGCTATCCATTCCAGTTCTTTCCTGGTGAATTCCTTGGACAGAGGAGCCTGGCAGGGATCACATGGGATCACAAAGAGTCAGACATAACTGAGCAACTAACGCATACACAACTATATAATATGTAATACAATACTACATAAAGTGCATTACATTCTTTTATGAGATGGTTCAGAGAAGCCAATGGCAACCCACTTCAGTACTCTTGCCTGGAAAATCCCATGGACGGAGGAGCCTGGTAGGCTGTAGTCCATGGGGTTGTGAAGAGTCAGACACAACTGGTTGACTTCACTTTCACTTTTCTCTTTCATACATTGGAGAAAGAAATGGCAACCCACTCCAGCATTCTTGCCTGGAGAATCCCAGGGATGGCGGAGCCTGGTGGGCTGCCATCTATGGGGTCAGACAGAGTTGGACACAACTGAAGCGACATAGCAGCAGCAGCAGCATGAGATGGTTAGTCATGTGTGGCCATAAGATATGCTAAAGGAAAGACAGTTTATGTTACTCACAGGTCCTAAAGAGAGGCGCACAGCCTTGCAGGAACACTCAGGAGAGACACCTGAGTAGCCAGTAGGCAGAAGACAGAGTGAGGGGGAAATTTAGGCCATGGCCTTGGGCTCTTTGCAAGAAAGGCAAGGCAGGATGAACAACAGCCTAGGAGTGATTAGCTGAACAATTTGGATGGGCTCAAAGCTGTCTGGGTGGACCTAGTTACCTGGCCCTGAGAAGATTAAGACAGGGAAAGGAATATGACCTGAGGGGTGAACAGGTCAGATAATGGGGATCTGGCTCCAGAAATTTTGCAAATCAAAGGCAATCTCCCAGCTGGACCTTTTGCCATCTCTAAGTTGCTATACCAGGAGATAGTTTCTCCCCAGCCAGAAAGGGTTTTCAAGATACCAAGCATCATAATATACATAAAATTTTAAATATTTATAATGCAAATAACTATCTGGATAGTCCAGCCTCTTCTTTATCTATTAGAATTCAGAAATGGGTGTGCAGTGCCTCCTAAAACTACCTTTTGGAGTTCAGTGTTAAGGCAGCTCATTCTTTACTAAGAATTTTCATAAGCACATTCTAGAGATGAAGAAATGAAATCTTATTCCCAGGTGTCCATATCCTATTTTTCATATCATTTTTTTATTAGCGTATAACAAAATAACCATTAACAGAAAAAAGAGTCAGATAAATTTTGGTGTCACTTTGATAAAAATTAGACAATCAAAGACAAGATTTTTCTCTGTTGTCTTCTCTGCCTTAATATTTTTGTAGTTAGGGCCAGAAATCTATGCCCACCCTATGTTTGTACAGGGGACAGGAGCAATTGGAAACAATGTAGGAAAGACTGGAGGGAGGCTTTAGGTAGAGAATGTAGGGTGTGGAAAATCACGTGGCTTCTGTGATCTGATGTGTGTGACTCTTTTCACCAACTAGTTATATGGAAAGGTATTGTAAGGGTGTAGGTTCCTGTAGTTCTTCACCTATGCCTTCTGCCTGCCTTTTATTTGTAGAAAAACTTGAGCCAAAGAATAACTTTAATCAGACAGTGAGCAAAAAGTACAGAAGCAAAAATATACATTCAGATAGGACAAAGTAATAATATGAGTTGACTCATTAAAAAGTCAAGGACCTTTAGATCCTCTTAAGAGCTATAGATAATATTCTGGTCCACATCCTTTGAGTTGTTTTGAAAATATTATAATACCCACCAGGTGGAAGAAATTAGCCATATGTTAGTAGACTCCAGCCTAATTAGAACCAGAAGCTTGATAGTACTGACTGCCAGTTACCTCACAACTAACCAATCAGAAGAATGCCCATGAACTGATCATGCTCTGCAACTCCTTCCTCAGCACACAGCACCTTCTTATTTTCTCTACGTCACCTCTCAACAAAACATGAGGAGTGGGGATTTGGTTATTTAGGACATGAGTCCACCCTTTCCCCTGGCTTCCTCAATAAAGCTATCTTTCCTTTTACCCAATACTTATCCCTGAATATTGAATTCTTGAGCAATGAGCATCCAGACACAGTTCAGTAACAAGATGAGGCTGATTTTCTTAAAGAAGGATAGATGGGGTGGGAAAAAACTTGTCTGTCCTAGGTCCATTGCACTGTTTGGACTTTGCACGCTCTGAGTCTTCGTTCCCTCTTCTGTACAATCAGGGTATTTGACAAACGATTTTTAATGTACCTCTCAATTCTATATTTATGATCTTGATGCTTTTAATATTGAGAAAATGTACATGGTAATGTGTCCTCTCTGCACATCACCTAAAATGGAACATTATTAAATAATAAAATGTCAATATTCAACTGCACAGTGTAATTTTTTTAAATGCATTTTGAGACAAGAAGATTGTTCTAAGCTTTCTTAGATGTTACTATTTTAAAAAATTATTCTTTTTTCATATTATGCCATCAGGAATAATTTATTTCTGGGTTTTATGTGTCAGCATCTATCTGTGACCTTGTTCCAAAATATCACATTACCACCACATGGATACAAATGTCCTGAAAACAGCAACTTAAAAATTAATCAGACAGTTAATACTGAAAGAAAAAAACAATAAAATAAATTTACATGTTCAAATATCTATCACCTTATTTTTTAAAAGTTCTTAAAATATACATATATAATGATTTCAGAAGCATAAATTATTATTTTATTGAGATATTTTTAACCTTCCAGCATATTGTTGTTCCTGGTAGAGTTGACAATAAAACATTACTAAAATGCATTGTTAAGAGATCAAACTCTAACTATGCCTGTTCTACCACTCCTACCTTAATTAATTATAACATTTTGGAGCATGTCCATCCTTCCAGGTTCATTGTATCATGCTGTCAACACTATCACACACCATTCTGTACTTTTTTTTTCATTTTCATATCATAAAATATCTGCATGAGTGAGGAAACTGAACTGAGTTTTTATCAAGCCATCATTGCAGCAATATACAGTAAATAAGAACACAACAACATCATATTTGCCTTCTTCTATCTTTAGGGAGATTTTAATCTGCAATATCCAGTCTGTCAGGTATTTTACTGGAAAATGGTAAGTCCTTCCCAAAAGGCTGGCCTGCAGTTGCCACCTGCTTCCAGAGGGCAGACGCTCTCTGACATCTTATATGCTACATCCCATCAAGCCTGGGGAAAGACCAACTTATCATAAAATTGAGCTCATTCTTATAAGGGGATTTATTTACAGCCACATACTTGATGTGACCCCCTGTGTTAAATGAAACTGCTGGGAGTTATGTTTTTCTTTTTGTGGTTGTCATTCTGAGCCTCAGTTCATGAACCATGCAGGAAGTTCCTGGTAATGTAGGTAGCTGGGTTGATTTTAAATGAAAGTAGCATGCTTTTTCAACACTGAAGGATGAGTACTACACAATGAGAAATAAGAAATAGAGGATAATATCAAAGCCTTTTATACTTACACAAACAATGAGAGTATTTCTGCTATCACCACACCCTCAGTTTCTACATCAAATATATAACTGTATCAAGCTTCAGTTCAATTCAGTTCATTTCAGTCACTCAGTCATGTCCGACTCTTTGTGACCCCATGAATCACAGCACACCAGGCCTCCGTGTCTATCACCATCTCCCACAGTTCACTCAAATTCACGTCCATTGAGTCAGTGATGCCATCCAGCCATCTCATCCTCGGTCGTCCCCTTCTCCTCCTGCCCTCAATCCCTCCCAGCATCAGAGTATTTTCCAATGAGTCAACTCTTCGCATGAGGTGGCCAAAGTACTGGAGTTTCAGCTTTAGCATCATTCCTCCCAAAGAACACCCAGGGCTGATCTCCTTTAGAATGGACTGGTTGGATCTCCTTGCAGTCCATGGGATAGATAACAGCTAAAATTGAATTCAAGAATTAAAACAGCCCCTCTGACAGTTGGATGGCAGCTGCACTGTGTGTGCAGGGGTGTGGGGCTGGGATCAAGGTCAGGCAGACATGAGGGAGCCCAGTGCAGTCCCAGCATGAGGTGAGGGTGACAGAAAGAGGGTGGTGATGTTGAAAAGGAAGGAAGTGGATGGATTTAATATTTGTGTCTGTGTAATGTTTTTACAATATCAGTTATTATTTCTTCTCCCCCAGCCCCACCATCCTGCCAATTTTAAGTGTGTAATCCTCTCTGGGTTCATCTTATCAGAGAAATAAGAAATATCTGTTTCTCTTTCTCTTTGTTTCCCAAAGCCTGAGCCCAATAAGAAAATGATGTTTGGTGCCTTTCTTTTCCCCATCTCATAAATTCTACTTCTGCTGATCATCTCTGTCAGCAGGCAAATACTACGTTGTTTCTTCTACTAAAATGAAAGCCATCCCAATGACCACACCCCATCACCTTCTAGCCATCACATCGCTTCTCAAGTCCCACTTACGGCAGAACTTGGTCCACGCTCCCTAGGCTCATCCTTCTCATCTGTTAGTCTAGGTCACCTCTCTTCAGTCAGGATTCTGTCCCTTCTTTTCTCCCACTGGGCGATCTTGCAAAGAGCTACAGAATTTCCCAACTGCCAAAAGAATTTCATAGAAATTTTTATTTAGAAACAAACTTTTGTCTCAGTCTCTATGACTTTGTACTGTCTGGACTGCCTTTGACCACACTGCTCAACCCCTTTCAGTGTCTTCAGCTGGCTTAAGTCCCTCTGTTTGACTTCTAGGTGGTAAAAACCACAGAAATTTGCCCTGGGTCTCCTCCCCTGTCTACACACAGTCTCTGAGGAAGCTCATTCACCACCAGGGCTGTAAGCATCATCTCTGCCAATGACTCTCAGTTCCATATATTTTAGAAGTTATTCTTTGCTTTCCAGTCCCACTCACCCAACTACCCACTTCTTCATAGGCCCAAATGGAGGTCTGATGGGCATTCCTAGCCTCTCATTCCAACAAATTTCCACGTACCCCTCCTTCCCTCTTAGTAACAGCATCCTAGCTACCACTCCCAGGTGTTAAAGGCAAAAATCTGGAAGATATTTTGGCATTTCCCTTCTTTTACTTCCAACATACATCTATAACCTAATCAGCAAGTCCTGTCAACTCTACAGGAGCACATCCTGTCTCACCCTAAGACTCCAGAGACTCCAAAGTAAATTCAGAATAATCTTTCAAAAATATGAATTAGATTATCTCTTCCTGCTTCAAACCTTACAGTGATTTCCTGGACCACACCACATGGAGACTAAACCCCTTGTCCTGGCTTTGATTCCTTCCACCACCAGAAATGATTATCTCCTTCCTGATAGCCTCTTTAGAATTTGTCAAATTGGTCCTCCTTTACAGCATTTGTTCTAGTTATTTCCTCTGCCTGAACTTTTTACTCAAGTATTCTCATTGAAATGGAGCAGGTCCATATAGTCCTTCCCTCCTCACCATGTTCTTTTCCTTTTTTTTTTTTTTTTTTTTGCCTCTGGAAAACTTTAATCAAAGAATAAGTTTAATCAGAGACGTGAGAAGTGCTGAAACAAAGGAAAACAGTCTAAGGAGACTAAGTAATAATAATGCAGTCATTATGCATCATCAAGGACCTTTAGTTCTTTCTCAAGGGCTGTAGGTAATATTCTGAGTCATATCCTGTAAGCTTTCTTTATGGATACTAAAACCCCAAGTGGACATGTTAACTACAAGATGACCAGACTGTACCTAGGACATGAGCTTCCACAATTCCGAGAACTGACCACAAAGAAATGGAAACAAATGGACCCTGGAACTGAAGATTAACTGTACCTAAAACATTCAAGATGGTTCTGGTCAGACCACCAATGACCAATTTGAAGATGACTGTTCGAGATGACTACACTGTTTCTGCATGTAGCGCCCCCATCCCCAATTCTGTCTATAAATGCTTTCATCCCCTGCTTGTCAGTGGAAGAGAGTCAGACTTTGGACAGATGTTTGCCACCCTCGCCCCACTGCTGTTAACATCTGAAGTAAAGCAAAATTTCCTTTCCACAATCCTGGCCTGCTTATTGGCTTTTGAGCAGCAAACAGTCAGACTTCCCAACACACACTCATTTCAATAACATCACGACTGATTCTTTCTTGTTTTATTCAGATTTCAACATCACCTCCCCAGTGACCTTCCATGGCCATCCAAGAACAGTTCCCATTTGCCTGCCAGACCCCTTCAGTGCTCAATATAGCACTTAGAAAAGGCAGAGGAACCAGAAATCAAATTGCCAACATTCATTGGATCATAGAGAAAGTAAGGGAATTCCAGAAAAACATCTACTTCTGCTCCATTGACTATGTTAAAGCCTTTGACTGTGTGGATCACAGAAAACTGTGGGAAATTCTTAAAAACATGGGAATACCAGAGCACCTTACCTGCCTCCTGAGATATCTGTATGCAGGTCAATAAGAAACAGTTAGAACTGTTCATGGAATAACTGGCTGATTCAAAATTGAGAAAGGCTGTATATTGTCACCTTACTTATTTAACTTATATACAGAATATATTATGTGAAATGCCAGGCTGGATGAATCACAAGCTGAAATCAAGATTGCTGGGAGAAATATCAATAACCTCAGATATACATATCACTCTATTGGCATAAAGTGAAGAAAAAATAAAGAGAATTTTGATGAGGGTAAAAGAGGAGAGTGAAAAAGTTTGCTTAAAACTCAACATTCAAAAAGCTAAGATCATGGCATTGGGTTCTATCACTTCATGGCAAATACAAGGGGAAAAAGTGGAAACAGTGAAAGATTTTCTATTCTTGGGTTCCAAAATCATTGTGGATGATGACTGCAGCTATGAAATTAAAAGACACTTGCTCCTTAGAAAGAAGACTATGACAAACCTAGATAATATATTAAAAAGTACAGATGTCACTTTGCTGGTAAAAGTCTTTATAGTCAAAGCTACAGTTTTTCCTATAGTCATGGACCATAAAGAGTTGGACCATAAAGAAGGCTGAGCACTGAAGAACTGATGCTTTTGAACTGTGGTGCTAGAGAATACTCTTGAGGGTCTCTTGTACTGCAAGGAGATCAAATCAGTTGGTCCTATAAGAAATCAACCCTGAATATTCATTGGAAAGGTTGATCCTGAGGCTGAAACTCCAATACTTTGGCCACCTGATGTGAAGAGCTGACTCATTGGGAAGGACCCTGATGCCAGGAAAGATTGAGGGCAAAAGGAAAAGAGAGTGGCAGAGGATGAGATGGTCAGATAGCATCACTGACTCAATAGGCAAATCTAAGTAAACTTCAGTAGACACTGGAGAACAAAGGGCCCTGGCGTGCTGCATTCCCTGGAGTCACAGAGTTGGACATGACTTAACAAGTAAACAACAACAACAATGTAGCACTTATGCAATCTGATATTTTTACACTTCTACCTGATTTATTGTCATCTCCAAAGAGCTCCATCCCCACATGATTCCAATAAGAAGTAGCTCTGGGAAAGTAGGAATAGTGACTATGTTGATCACCAAAGTAGCTGTAGCATCTGAAATGGTGCCTGACCATGGTGGGCTCTCAGTAACATTTGCTGGATGAATCAGGGCTGAATGACCATCAAGGGTAAACTCATAGGGACTAGAAATGAGAAAGAAAGAGAAAGATTACAAGATGCGATGACAGCAAAAAACTCAGGAGAGTCCAGACAGACCATCAGGTAACCGAGCAGCTCCTGGGCTGGAGGCTTCCTACAGTTGCCAGGTGGGCAAGCCACACATTTCCAATGTTCAGTCCAGAAGGAGACAAGAGCCCAATTGGAGTTTTACAAATTACTGCCTCAAAACAGAAGGCAGCATGAGCCTCACATTTGCACTGACTCTCCTTTCCCAAAAAGCCCCAGGAATGGAATATGGAAGCCAGGTGAATGCCACAACAGATGTGTGACACACTTAAAGAGCTCCAAGGCTATAAGGTCCTGGTCTTGCATGGGTATGGGCTGCTAGCAAACTTGGTCCTCCTCCTTTCTAGAGAGAGTCATTATGTTTATTGCTCAGGAATTTATCCAAGGAGAGACGCTCCTCTCTGAGGAAGGTATTGTCTTATTACAGTCAAGGCTGTCTAATGTTTACATTAGATAAATTATGTATTGAACAATGCTATCAATATCTTTTGCTCTTAAGATATATGTAGACCATTAAGAATTACCTCAACAGTTGGATCTTTGACCTGATTTGGAGTAGGGCCTCTAAGAAGCAGAAAATTCTAAGGCATATCTTGGAAAATGGAGAGAAGAAGGGATTTCACCATTTCCCAGGAGTAGTATGAGGAAGACAGAAAAATCGATGTAGTTGAGAGCTCTACAGTGTGTCAGGAACTTTGGAGCCAAAGGTTTCCCTGCAGTGGAACCAGGCTGGGTCCATTACATTGTTCATAGCCCCTGGAAGCATGAAATACCCAACACGCTGAAAGACATGGGGCAGGGGGGTGACAGATGATGCCTCAGTGGTGACATAAAAAACTTTGAATCTTTTAACCATTTGGGATGCTTACCCCACAGGACAAATGAGTGAAGGGTCAGATGTGTCCCCTCAGCACCTGTGTTCTGTGGATGATTCTAAGGACATCCTAGCAAGAACATCTTTTCTTGAGTCACTTTCTTGATGGATCAGGGTTTGAATCTGCTATTTCCTCTGACTCTGTAATTGGGAGGCTGCTGTGGGGGTGCAGCCTGTCAGCAGCTCTGGGGCTGCCATCTTGTTCTGTCACCTTAACCACTACTATTCACATCTCTTCCTCCATAATTTATTTTTATTGTATCTTACAAAAGGGTCCATATGACATGGAATGAAAATAAAATTGAAAGAGAAAATGATAACAGGTTCTTCACCACAGATAGTTTGACAAAGTACTTGTTTGGAGCAGTGTCATCAAGCAGAACTTTCTGCAACAATGGAAATGCTCTCTTCCTGCACCAACCCCACAGCTAACACTGAGCACTGTGGATATGGCTCTTGTAAATGAGGGCCTCAATATCCCATCTTACTCTTTAAAATACGTTTAAAATAACACATGACTAAAGGCTGCAGAATTGGACAGTGCTTATCTGGAGTACAGACACCCAGGCTCCACTGTTTACCTGGTTTGCAAGTCACCATCTCAGAATATCAATTTTCTCATAACATAAAATAAGGTAAAATAGAATTTATCATAAAGAAAACGTATGACGCTTAATGAGATAATCCATGTTAGGTGTTTAGCACCCACCTCATGAGAATGGGATGCAGGCAAGAGTTATGAGGATGATGGTTATGCTGACCACAGAGACAGAGTCCAGGGGCCTGTGGTAGAGCTCAAGGGAATGGGTGAGTGGCTGTTAGGTGAGAAAAGGGGTGTGGGGGGCAGCACAGGGATAAAGTCTGGGGTATCTTCAAAGTTGGAGAAGAGGCCTCATAGCCGTCTGTGTCTGGAAACACAGGGCTGTGAGAGGGGACAGACCTGGTCCTGACAGCCTCTTGAGGACACTGGATGCTTAGTACCAGTTAATGCCTCAGGCTTCAGCTGCTCCCTTGAGCCAAATAAAATGCAAATCTCTGCTGCATCCAAATCATTTACTCAAAATCAAAATGCATGCATTTTTGAAATTATCAAATAATCTGAATTAAAGCATACATTTGCCTAATCATCTGAAATTTATATCAAAAGATGTTCTGTTTTATATGTGTGTGTGCATGCATGCTCAGTCACTTCAGTGTGTCCAACTCTTGTGACCCTATGAGCTCTAGCCCACCAGGCTCGTCTATCTATGGGATTCTCCAGACAAGAATACTGGAGTGGGTTGCCATACCCTTCTCCAGGGGATTTTCCTGACATGTGGCTCTTAAGTCTCCTGCATTGTCAGGCAGGTTCTTTACCACTTATGTCACCTAGGAAGCCCATACACACGTATTTATGTGTGTACATATATACATATATATGTACTATACATATATATTCACACATATACATATATATGTATACTTATACACACACACACACAGGTACAGATATATTGGTCTTGGTCCAAACAGGATATGCAAACTATATAATTTAAATAAGAAAACCTCATGTAAAAATCCCACTATGATATTTTTAAGAAATAAGACAAAGGAGTGAGTGCTGAGATGTTAAAAGAACTCTCAAAGGCACCCTGGAGCTGTGAGAGAGGACTCAAGGACAGATACAGAGGAAAGGGCCTCAGACCACAATGAAGAAAGTGGGACAAGACCAGCGGGGTGATGGAGGATTGTACCAGGCTTACCAGGCCAGAGTTGGTCCACAGCCCCTGGAATGGGAAATTATTTTGGGGGCACAGACAAATTGAGCCCAGTGAAGGGGCAGACAGTCTGGGTACATACATTCAGGTGTGAGGCCCAAAGCCCAAAGGGTCCCTGTCAGGAGGGCCACAACAAACCAAGCCCCAGGACGCAGGCAAGCTGAACCTGACAGACAGGAGGGAGGGAGAGTTGAATGCCACATGGATGCACTGCAAAGGCCTGTTTTCTCAGATTCCAGAACACTTCTGTGCATAACATGGGCCTCAGCAACACCTGTTTCCTCTGACCTCCAAGGGACAGAGGTCATGTAGGAAGCCAGCCCAGTTCACCTATGTTTTGGACAAAGGAGAGATCAAAAGGTACAAAAACCTGGGTGGGCCTATCCTGTGCCATCTGCAGTTCCTGGCTGCTCAGGGCTGCTCACATCGAGAGTTGCAGAAAGCAAGCAGCAGCAAAATTCTGGAGAGAGCAGCACCAAGCAGAAACCTAATCTTGGAGGAACCACACTGCTGAGCAGTAAAGATAAAACTTATCTCCCAGGACCTAGCCATGAGAACAGGAAGGGACCCCCCTTTTTCTGCAGTGTCTCTCCAGGGCCTTCTACTGACATCATCAAATCACCTGGCAAAGGAAAACTATTAAGAGGCCCATCTCCCTTTTCACAGGTTGGAAAATGAAGGGTGAATCTGGACATCAGACAATAAATTGATATCTAGTTGAATATAGCCTATGACACCAACCCCACCCACCCATCCAACCAACACAACACTCACAAAACACTTCCTGGAACCTTATCTATGATCCGTGGAAAGAACTCTCTTCAGTGACAGGAGAAGGATCTTTTGATAGAGTGTTCATTCTGGGTGTGAAATGATTGTTTCATCTTGCCATTAGTAAGTTCGCCACTGTACAGGCTGAGTTAAAGCCATGTGACCAAGAAGATGGAGTTACAAGTGTTTCTGCTGCCTGGGAACCAGGAGCCAGAACAAGGAGTCCCGCCCATTGCAAAGGTCATGAGGTTAAGGGGCCAACAGGCAAAGGCAAGTCAGGCCTTAAGGGAGCCTCGCTGGATCTGCTCGTGTATCTGCCCCAGAACCAGAGTCTGCCTGCCTTACTGCATTGTGCTTTTCGCCTACTCTTCTGACACTATACGGGGGGCTATCCCCCACCACTGCTCTCTGAAAAGGAGTGAACTTAGGACTCCAGTTCATAAATCTCCTGGGCATGACAAGGGTGTTTCAGTCCAAAAGCCTCTCTGCTGGCAGACTAGCTTGTGTGACAGGATTATCCATACTCTTGCTACTATGTACATGATTGTTTACAACCTCTCAACCATAAACAGCACAGAGAGTTTGGAGTATTTTGAAAGTCTTATTTAGCATAGGGTTTTTTCTAAAGATAAAAATCATGTTGGCAAAGTGTTTTATTGCTGAGTTAATGATTGCCTCCAGGCCTCCATATCCTTAGGCACCTGGGAGTATGTTAATTGATGTAATTGGAATGTAGAAAAAGAAATGTAGTAGTTTTGATATTAGCAATACTAGACTTTTGAGTTAATGAATTTTCTCTTTGTTATAGGTCACTGTACTCCTCTTTCTTTGTTATAAATCATGGTGTCCTTGCTATGTAAGAATGTAACTTTATCACTATCTTAAGACTAAGTAGATCTTAAAGGGAAACAAATTTTCTGATCGATTAACCTTTATCAATAGAAAGAAAGGTGGGGCCATAAAATGTTAATCAGTCTCCAGACCAGAAGATATTGTAAAACAAATGTAAGACCCTTGTAAGAACAAAGATATGCTGAGAACACTGTCTTTAGATAAGGGTCGGAGCAGCTGACCCTGCATGACTCTGTTTCTTATATTTATCCCTATGTACAACCTAGATAGCATTTTCAAAAGCAGAGACATTACTTTGCCGACTAAGGTCCGTCTAGTCAAGGCTATGGTTTTTCCTGTGGTCATGTATGGATGTGAGAGTTGGACTGTGAAGAAGGCTGAGCACCGA